>JAVXUL010000020.1:9953874-9976688 GCA_035590515.1 Trichilia minutiflora
TGGCCCCCTTTTTGTTTTAGATGTAATTCGAAGTTTTCAACTGCTAAATTTGAGATAAACCATAAATCCGATTATTTTTTCCTTTTTCATTGGATAATAAAGATAAATTAAACCCCAAGGTTTAGTTTGATATCAAAGAATTGTCCTTTCGGACGTGACAATAGACCAAAATTAATATCCATTACATATTTGTTGTATTAAGAAATTTTGTGATACTAAGACAGCAACCACATAAATTGTTTATATAAGAAGCTCATAAAGTAGGAATGCTTTCAGGAATCTACAATATCTGTAATTTGCCTCATTTAGTCAGAATTAATAGCCATTACATATTTGTTGTTGTTTGGGTATTTTCACCTAGGCCTAGCCCACAAGCCTAAGCCCATCATATGGACATAATCCTTCTCATAAACCCTTAAACACAACGACGTTCTGAGGCCTTTCCATGCAATATAGGAAATAATAGGATCGCCTCGAATAACTCATTCAAGACCATTCGTCAGAGAATCTTCCTTAGGCTGCTCACCACCAATCTATATTTGAGAAAGAGATCTTCAGTAACTACTATCCGAGGTTCCGTCTCGGGGATTTGATCAAACATAGACTGTGCATGACGTCGGAGCCTCGGGGACATCTATAGTATGAATAACATCCACAACACTACTATATGGTGTCATCAAAGTCCTGACACATCTTCAAGAAGCACATCAAGAATCTAGAAACTTATGTCTCGGGAAATCTGGAGGCTCTACCTCGGGGAATATGTGTTCGGAACCTCGTGGCGTACGTGGCAGGGGACAGTACCACGATAGCTATGTCCCGGGATTTTCATAACAGGCTTTTAGGACACGTTTGTTGTATGATAACACGTGTCCATTAGTACGAAATTCCATGATTCTAATGTAACTGAATCCAAAAATAATGAGAGGTACGCACTAAATGATTCTAATGTAACTGAATCCAAAAATAATGAGAGGTACGCACTAACTTTGACGGAGAGAATTTTTTCACTCATTCACACAAGGCACAGGAACACTTTTTGGCTAAGCTTTTCTCTCTGATTTTATTTTATTCTCATTCTTACACACAAGCAAAACCCTCACTAACTTAAACATCGAAGGATTTTCACCGGGAAACCGGTTTTACTCCTGAAGTTCTCATTATTTTGCAGTGTACAGAAACAGAATTCAAGAAAGAAGACAAACTGGGGCTGGAGATTGAAGACGACCACAACTTCTTGCATTAACAGTTGTATTAAGAAATTTTGTGATACTAATACAGCAACCATGTAAATTGTTCGTATAAGAAGCTCGTAAAGTAGGAATACTTTGAGGATCTGTTTATAGAAAGTGTAAGCTAAACTTATTTCTAAACAACTACCATATCACTTGAACCCTGATATTCAAATTCATTATGAACACTATCCCTCCCATATTTTCTTCATGGAATTAATGGTTCGTGAAGATATCAGGGATTGTTAATAGAAGACTCAAACTACTGGCATCGGAATGATTACTACATTTTTTCCTTTTGGATGATTGAATCCATTACAATTAGATCAAGAAAGAGAAATTATGGCTGATTGTTCAATATTTTGGTCCCAGAAGATCCCATTTTTCTTTAAATCTGTTATTAAATTTTAGTTATTGTTGTTTAGCAAATTTGAGAATGCCGGGCCATTAATTTGAAGAACTTGATATTCCCCATAAACGTCGACTAGACTGATCTCACATCAATGATGTAAGCAACGGGCCAATTGACAAGTAAGCAGGTTATCATCTCCCCTGGCAACAACCGCTTGGTGAATGCATTACCGCTCGTATGACATATCTCTGAGTTAGCTTGTGGAACTATAAATGCCATGAATTTTAGCGAAATGTTTGCGTTAAAAGAGAACAGAAAAAAGTTTTGTATATTTCTAGTAGACTAGTACCTTTTTGTCATGTAGAAAGAAAAAGGCCTCGGCTTCTCTCGTCAAGACTTCACAGTTGCGGACAAGTCAAGAGTGACTTAAGGGTCAGACACTTCGGCAACCTTCAATCTCCGTTGTTAGCTGCCAGCCAGCACCATATAATCTCACGGTGTGCACTAGTTCATACGTGGATGAACTTGTCAAGACATCGGTGAGTGTAACATTATTCTTTCTAGCCATGAGTATTTGGAACACCGTTAAAGATAACGGCACTTGCTTTATATCTTGAAACTAAGCTTCAATTTAGAACGAAAAATATCTTCGAGTTTGCATTTGGATTTTTGTACATAGAAAAAATTTACAAGCCTAAATCTAAGGAGGAAGAATCAAATAGGTTCTTTCCATGATAATTAGTGTAAGAAACAAGCATTTTTCTGACATCAAATTGTTAGATGATGCAGAAAACTATTGCATCTCCAAGCCCTGGAATCCTGGTCATGGATGAATCAAATGCTACCTGTGGGAAACGTTTAGCCTCAATTGGCCTGGAGAACACTGAGGCAAATCGTCAGGCATACAAGACACTGATTGTTATAGTTCTGGTCTTAGTCAGAACATTTCAGGTGCCATCCTCGTTGAGGAGACACTCTACCAATACACCACGGATGGCAAGAAGATGGTTGATGTCCTTAAGGAGCAGAACATTGTTCCTGGTATTAAAGTTGATAAAAGCGTCAATTTTCTTGTCATAGTACAGAGTCATAGATTTGATTATAATATGAACAACACAATGACTGATATGCATGATGGCCTTGCATCCCGCTCTGCTGCTAACTACCAAAAGGGAGCTCGCTTTGCAAATTGGTATGTATTTAAGCCCTTATCAAGTTCTGTTTAACTTTAAAATTTTCCTAGGAGCATGTAATGTGTTACCATTGGATTTTACAGGCGTACTATGGTGAGCATTCCCAACGGACCATCTGCCCTTGCGGTGAAGGAAGCTGCTTGGGGTCTAACTCACTATGCTGTTATGTCACAGGTAACTTGAAATTAATATTAATTACATCCATGGCCAGATTTCATATTTTTTTTCAGTCCTACGTAAGATAATTTAAGTGACATTTCTTTTCTATTGGTGTTGGCAGGATAGTGGTTTTGTCCTAATTGTGGAACCTTGATCTTGCTTGTTGGTGACTGAGGAATTGACAGGACTTTCGAAGTTGCCCAGAAAGTTTGAGCTAATATGTTTTTCTTATGGCCTGAGGTGTTTTACTACCGTGATGAGAACAATACCATGTTTGACAATATTCTTCTTTGTCACACTCTCAAGTGTCGAGATAAGTTGGGGGTAAAGTATTGAACAAAGGCTTTTATTCTAAGAATTGTTGGGTGTGGGTGGCAAATGGAGATTTATTTCGTCGTACAAGTTGATCGGATATTAGAGCCGTTCTCCTGATGAGCCCA
Source organism: Trichilia minutiflora (assembly GCA_035590515.1). Taxonomy (NCBI): domain Eukaryota; kingdom Viridiplantae; phylum Streptophyta; class Magnoliopsida; order Sapindales; family Meliaceae; genus Trichilia; species Trichilia minutiflora. The sequence continues at coordinate 9,957,251 of JAVXUL010000020.1, forward strand.
AGACAGATAAAACCAACGAAGTGTACCAAGATGGCACCAGAAGACTGGCCTTAGGGTGGGAGCATCCTGAGTGTTAGAGGGCCAAAGACTGCGCATAATCTATGGTTTGTAACAATGGTATCAGAGTTAAGGCGAAAGGTGTTAAAAGTGCATGTACCTAACTCTCGTCGATTGTTAGGAAATTCTCTTCTCAATGGTAAACCACAAAGTAGTATGAGATTACTAAGATTCTCTAACCTAAGTGCTAAGGCCAAACCAAGTTGCTTGAAAATGCCATTAAGAGTGAAAGAAACCTTTGAGGTGGTGAAGATAGACTTTGTTGAGGAAATAGGTTGTTCATGAACTGGGATTGAAAGTAATAGGTAAGGTAGAGATCTTTAGGGCAATGTTAAAACTGTAAAAGAAACTGATGCACAAGATACCAAATCACGTTGAATGGGGGAAGGAAAATCAGCCCATGCACGAGGACGTGCATGATTTTGAGTGGTGGTGGTTTGTCACACCCTTGAGTGTTGAGGTATGCTAAACCGGGGGGTGTTAAAGTGTTGAGCGAGAGTTTTTAGTTTAGGAACAACTATGTGTAGGTGGTAAATAAGAATTTGTTTAATTTTGCAAGCTGATCGAAGACTGAAATCGTCTTCCTGATGAGCCCACAGGATAAAGCAAGCAAAGTGTACCGAGATAGGATGAGAAGATTGACCTTGAGTAGGAACATTTGGAGTACTAGCAGGCCAAAGGGTGTGCATAATCTATAGCCTGTAACACCTAGCACGGTTACCCCTGGTGCTAAGTGCAAGGACAGAGTCACATCAAAGTAAGTTGCTAAGTTCACCCTTAAGCTCCTTCAACAAAGAATTCCTCCAGTCCTTAGAATCATGGCAAGTAACCAAAAACTCTCACAAACATGCTTCTTAAGTATAACACACGTTGATAGGCTTTAACTTTAGCTACTAATTGATGTTTTTTTTTTCATGATTAAACAGCTTTTGTCTGGTGATAAATATAAAGTAGAGGTTACTTTGAACTTAAATGCAATGAACCAAGCGCAAAACCCATGGCATATTTCTTTGTCATATGCAAGAGCCCTACTGATGCCTAAAATTTTTCAGGGTGAAGATTTCAAACACCACACAAGTTTTGTTTCTTGTGACTGTTGTTTGTTTGCATGGAGTATGTAAAACTACTGGAATGACTACTCTTCAGCTGCCTGAAAATACAGAAAGAAAGTTAAGAATAATGCCGACTTCTCATAGTATAAACTCTAATGCTTGAGTTAGGCTTGAGATTAGGAAAAAGGGAAAGAAAATAATTAGCCAGAAAGGGAGAGACTTTGTAAATACCAACATGAGATGGCTATGTAGTTTACTATTATGTCTAACTCTTTTCATGATTGACGGGTGTTGGTATTTATAGCAGTTGGTGGCACATTCTCCTAAACCTTCGTACATGTGGTTATTGGAGATCAGAGTACCAGTGTTTGTTAGAGGGGTTGCATATTGATATGAGATAATGAGTCATTATCTAATCATTGTCTATAGATTTGGGTTAGTGTAGTGATTACGTAGATTGTAACTGGCACAACATTAAATCTTAAATGTGGTATGATAGTTTTGCAATAACCTCAAGTGCCACCTCTTCGTCATCCCCATTTTTACGTGAGAATCTGCATGGGGTCAAGGTCATTATTCCCCGCCCTGGGACTTGTTCTGATGAGGGTGAGGGCAATCTCTGTTGGTATCGAAATTCTTGGGTCACACTTAAGGTCTATTTTTGGCGTAAAAGTTGGCCCTATGCCTCGAATACTGGGAGATAATTGTGGGATCGACGAAGAATGATCGAAACAATGGCATTGATTTTTGCCTCTATCAAGCCCTTGAAAATACTTGTGTGAAGAAGTGGGAATGCAGACCTGAGAATGTGAAGGAGGCTCAAGGGCCTGCTTTTCGCGGCAAAAGCTAATTCTCTTGCTCAGCTTGGAAGATAAACTGGTGAGGGAGAATATGATGTAGCTAAGCAAGGAATGTTCGTCGAGGGCTATGTTTACTAGGCTGTTTGAACCAACATCTGTACCGAAAATTCTGTAATGAAAATGGTGGCGATGGTTGCTATGATGAAGTGATGAAAAGTAGATATTTTGTACTCTCCTTGTAGCATCTGACTCACCTATCTGGACAAAGACATAATATCCACATGTCAGCTCAAAAGACGGCCAATGGGAGCAATTTTTCAAACACAATCTTAGCTAAAAAGATTGGAATTTGTGGAAGATCTAAATTAAAAATAATTGCAAGACATCATGTTATTATACGCATATTCAGTGAAATGAACATTCTCTACCTTTGGCTCAAATTTAATGACATGTAAATATAGAACTACTTTAGCACTTGCACGACTTCTGCACGTTAAACGAAGAAACTTGAGATGAAACCGTGCATTAAAAGCTCCAGGGGTATGATATACAGAAAATAAGCAATGGATTCTCAGTAAATGCCCTATTGCGTTTCAGGTTTAAGTTATTCCTGAAACATAATGTTTAATCAAAAACAATAACGAATTTGACAGCGTAAAGATTACAAACATTCTCTACAAAATACAGGAGACATATAATAGAAAATGGGCTTATGCACAATGACTTTACCACTATTGCTGTTGATGCAAGCCTTTATTCCACAAGTTGGGTAGTTTCTTGTAGTGCAACTCTGCGTTCAGCACCAGCCGACCACCAATGGATACAAAGAAATAAGATCCAAGATCAAGGCAAAAGATGCAAAATAGGAAAATTTTTCAAACAAAACATTAAGCTAAAAAGAAAGCAACTTATAGAAGATTAAATTAAAATTATAGCATTCAAGTACATATTTACAAGACATCATTTTATAGTATGGATAGTCTGTCAAATTGGCCCTGCTTCTACCATCTGATCAAATTCAGAAAAATTATAAACAGCAAGAACAATTGCAGAACTTGCAAGATTACCGTTCAAGTAAAATTCGGAAATTTTATATGAAACCATGCAAATAGCTTTTGGTATGAAATACCAAAAACAAATTATGAATTCTCAGTATCTGCTCTATTATGCTTCAGGTTTAAGGGTTCCAGAAAGATAATGTCCAATCGAAGAAAAGCAATGAATTCAATGGCAAAAACGATTATACAAATTTTCCGCAAAAGATAGGAGATATATAGTAAAAAAATTGAAAATAATGGTAATCAAATCATGATACCTTCTTGTACACACATAATTGCTAGTCGCGGTGCATAAATGCAAAATAAGTCATATTAACATCTCTCTATGTGTCTTTATAATCTGCTTACAGGTGCCCAGTAGCCAGTACTAATTAAAGTGAACCAAAGTTCATTCAAAGCTCTCGAAGCTTTTTGATTGGAATACTATCCATGAAAATCAAATACAGAATAAAATAAAATATAATAAGTTTACAATATCAAACTTGAAAAGGATCTAAAAGTATTATTCAACGTGATTCACATTTGTATTAATTAACACATGCGAAAAATAATCAAAATATGAAGAATTTTAGCCAAAACAAATGATGCTATATTTAACCAGCAGATTCCTTCTCTAGATTTTTTTCACTTGAACGGAAACCAGAATTAAAATACAGAGAGAAAAAGGTCAGAAAATTGTAAAGAACTACCTTCATTACCCAAACAGTGCCTTTTCAATGAAAAGTGTTTCGAGCTTGTGTTTTTTTAGCCATGTAAATTTAAAGTCAGTGTTATGACTTTAAATTTATATGGCTGAAAAATAAAAATACACTGACTTTAAATTTACATGGCTGAAAAATAAAAATAGTATAAGCTTTCTTTAGTGTTTCATACAAGTATACGACTGAAAACTGAAAATAGTATACGGGTGGATACGATTAGGATCGGATTTGGGTGTTAAAAAATTGCCGTATCTTATCTCAAACGCATAGAAACCTCTGTAAAATATTAGTATTAAAATAAATTATTATTATTATTATTGTAGTTTTATATGTAAAATATAAAATCCCTCATAATATAGTTTAAAAAGTTTGAAAGTATTTATATATAAAAATACTTGTAATATATCACACTTATAAGTTCGTGTGATTTGGTAAACTGGGGACATTTTCTGTGCTTGGAGCTTTGGTTAATTTGAATTTAAATGATTGCACACAAGTAAACGTGCGAGATAGTAAGATGGGTCATCTTTGGCTTTGTTCTTTGATTAATTGAATTTAAATGATCATCAATTCTTAACGATCTTTACTCTCCCGTGAGTTCTGTCCCAGAACCAAACATCAACTACAAGAATGCTGCATTTTTGTGCCCTGGAGTATAGAATATTATTTACTGTTTGACTGGTTTACACGAATTTGAACCAAAGGCATACATGCTTTTAATAAATAGTTTACTAGCAGCCAAGAAGATTACTTAATACTGACACTGCCTTCTCATAAACAATCTAATTATCTGTAGAGAATGGAACACGCTATTAGTTAATAGTTATTAAAGAAATTATACATTTTCTTATTACTCCACACCATCAATTTATCACATAAAACTCCAACCCGAATCTTGGCATTGAGACAGCCACAAATCAATATGCTCTATAATTTGCTGCCTTACTTTGTGAACAGCATCAGGGGAACTGCAGTTCCGGGCATCACCTGAAATGAGAAACAATTATAATTTCAGAAAATACAATGGCATGTACTTTCAAAATCAACAAGTAATGAGCATTAGTATCCATCGATGCAACACTTCATTAGCCTTCAAAACTTAACCATTTAAAGTTTGTGTCTATAAAAGAATCAGCTGAGCACATAATTTCCTTAATGGTGTCAGAAACAGCAGGTAGCAGACAATTCTAAGGGCACAATTAGTACACACTTTTCCAATTGACTATCACATTCCAAGCACATGCCTGTGAATTTCTTTTAAGAAGTGGAAAAAGCCAAAACCACAAAGAATAAATAAAAGAAATGATTTCATTAATAGAGTTCTCAGGAGGCTCTTTGGCGTTCGCCTTGAAGGTAGTTCTCAGATCAAAAATCATGCCATCTATATAATAATATTAGAAATCTTACTTTAATATATTAAACAGATACTACGGCAAACTTCTGACAATGCAAGTATTTTCACCGAGAACTTAATGGCTATCAGCAACATAATTGCCAATTGCTTGCACTAAATACCTTCAATGCTTAGAGGAGACTGGGGACATCCTCGTAAATCAGTTCCATGGCCGCAATTATGACAAGTGATGAGAAATGAAGGCACTGGAAAAGTTAACACGAGGAATATTAGTAAAACAGAAGGAAAAAAATAAAATTAACCAACATGTTACTACACTGCAGAATAATTAAAGTTCTACATACAATGGTAATTATGTTATTCATGTAGGACAAATCATTAGACCATTGCAGTAGGAATCATCATATAAATTATTAACTTCACCATGTTGGAACTACTCAAAAGAAAGACGACACGAATATGGTTCAGAAGAGCTCAAGGTTGAAAAGTATCATTTGGATCACATTACTTGGAATGGACACTTGATAGAGAACCTTATTGTTGATTGCCATTTAAAACATTGAGTTCCATTAAAATTTTAAAATTAATGATCAAGTGGGTCATAGTGTGTTTCGGGAAGGTACTTGGCATTTATGTGTGCTACAACACCATGTAGCCTGTCTAACTGAGAAGTAATAGGAATAATGGAAATTGCCAATTACGTAATTTTTTCCCTTCCTTTATTTCTTCAAAAAAAAGGAAACTTACTATCTGGAGATGAAATTTGTTTAGATGCATGGCGCCAGGGATCCTGTGAGCCATTTGTGAAAATAATTTTTGAACCTGCAAATTCACAGATTTTCACCAAAATGTGTGAATCATGGAAGAAGGAAAAAAAAAATTGAAAATAAGCTTTTGATAACCATTTCCAGATAGATAAAAATGCTATGTCCCAACCAGCAATTTTTGTTCCTCCATAGTATATATTTGTTGAATCAACGTCAGGATAGATGCCCTCTCCAAAGACATTCTTGCAGAGGTCTAGATGATATCTGTCAAATACATGCAACCATTTGTACAATCAGATAAGTAGAAAAGATAACCCAAGAAAAATCCATATAATAACTATATAAACTATAAACATATTACAAAGTGTGCATTGGAATAAATGTACGAAATAAACTAATGAAAACATGCCTTGCATCCACTTTTGAAGAGCGAATGCTATCATTTGATGGTGCCACCTGAAAATATGCAACTTCAGTGCAAACTTGGAACCACCACAACCGATCAGCACTGTTGTCATTTTTAAGGTGTTTCTGATTATATGTCTGAACACTGACACCAAAACTTCCAAGGTAATACTCTTTCACATATTTGGCATATGCATCCTGCATTACAAAAAATGCCATTTGAATAATATGAAAATAAGCTGGAAATCACAGCATATCAGTTTGGAATTCCAACTGCCATTCAAAGCCTAATATGAGAGAAGTATTTATAACAGTAGCTATAAACTTAGAAAGAAATATCCGTTAACAAATCCTAAAACTCTTTTATTGATCAATAAGAATTAATCTTTTTCTTATTATCCCACAAATTGACCACTGAGGCCCAGGCTCAGGCCAATCACAAGGATGAATGATGCAGCATAATATAAAAGCTTGAATTAATGCATTATTTGTTCTTTTCTAATACATGTATGACTTAAAGAATGATGATAACGACAAATAAATCAACTGATTATACAGCCAACCTAATCACCAAACTAATAGTTTCATCCATCATTTTTCCAGCTGACTAAAGGAACATGATGCAAATTACAACTCATACTTAGTTACCATTATATGTCCAGTTCATATCCCAAAAATGGATGCAATTTCAACTCACAAATTGTGCTGGTGTTTACAAATGATAATAGTTTACAAGTAAAAAGCCGCCAATAAATAGTGAATGGGCGTAGTTTTAAACCATTTTTATTTTATTTCACCCAATAAAATCCAAAGAGAGAGAGAGAGAGAGAGAGAGAGAGAGAGAGAGGTAGAGGTAGCAAGAGAAGCCTACCACCAAATCCTCTCCGGCCTTCTTAGCTTCAGTAAGTGGGGTACACAGTTTATCTGGATTTCCATATTGAAACTGAAAAGTTTATATCAATGTCATCAGTGTGAAAATAGTATTAAGCAACAGAACAGAAGAAGAAACCGTACTCACCGCTATAACTGCTGCGTCCGCCAGAAAATACAGGAAATCACCCTCTATTTCAAGCTACAAACATAGCTATAACATCAACATTCAGAACAAGGTACAAAAGTTTTCCACAGAGCTTCATACTTTACTCATATTTATGTTGCATTTATATGCAGAAAAAGGAAAGAGAATTAAAACCTCAGCTGCACCGAACAATGTCTTCACCGCTTTTGCATTTGATGCAAGCCTCTTTTCCACAAGTCGAGTAGTTTCTTGAAGTGCAGCTTTACATTCTGGACCAGCTGACTCACCAATCTGGACAAAGAAATGATCTAAAGGTCAGGGCAATATGTAAAATGCTAGCAATTTTCCAAACAAGATCTTAAATTAAAAAGATAACAATTCATAGAAAATTTAAATTAAAAATTCTTGCAAGATGTCATTATCTTATACGCGTATTTAGTCAAATCAGTCTGGTCCATACCTGCTGATCAAACTCAGTGAAGTTGTAAACAGCAAGAACAACTGCAGAACTTGCAAGACTTCCGCATGTTAAATGAGGGAACTTAAGACGAAACCATGCACTAAGAGCTCCAGAGTATGAAATACCAAAAACGAACCATGGATTTTCAGTATCGGCTCTATTATGCTTCAGGTTTAAGGATTCCTGAAAGATAATGTTTAATCAAACAAAATAAAGAATTTGGTTGCATTAGTATAAGCATTCTCCATAAAAGACAGGAGATATATAATACAAAATTGAAGTCACCTCATATAGTAGAGCCACTTAGGAAACTACTGAGAAACAAAGTCTTGCAATGTAATACAAAGATTATTAAATCTCTTGTTCGACATAGAGAGTTGCAAGTTACCATACACAAATGGGAAATAATACACTTACCAACATTACTATCTATATGTATGTCTTTATTATGTACTTAAAGCATGCTCAGTATAATAGTGAAGCAAAAAGTTCATTCAAAGCTCTCAAGGCTTCTTGCCACAATAATATCCAAGAAGAACATGTGTAGAATAAAATAAAATATAACTTCACAACATCTAATTTCGGACCTCTAAAAGTGCTTTTCAACCTGATTTACATTTGTATTGAGTAACACGAGATATGAAGAATTTAGAGAAGCAAAACAACAGAAGCCAGCTTTGTATAGCAGGGAAGAAAAGATCCAAAATTTAAAAAGTACTAGCCTGATAACGCTGTCGGAAAACAGCCAAATCAAATAGTGACTGCTTAGATGAAAGATATCTCAGATTTTCGGTTGTTAGTGACTTAAAGGGTGAACTCTTCCCATAGTAACGATGCTCAAGTGAAACCACAGCTGCTCCAAATTTCTGTGCCAAAACCTGCAACAAAATATGCAGTTTAAAATTATCCTTAGAATAGCATATCTACTTCACAGGAATCAGTTGTTTTCGCAATTAATACTCCTATAAATCCATGGGTGTATTGTCCAATGAGGTTAATCACTTGACCAAAAAATATATTATAATTAAAATTCTTTTTTTTTTTTTAAATTGTTTTTGATCATTAAGGATAAAAATCAAAACTTACACCAACATAATCGTTTTGTATGCCATTGCATGCAGATTCACCACAGAGTTTCAAAAAAATGGGTCCACCCGGAGATCGAAAGTGGTCTAGGAATTCATAGTAACGCTGCTCAAACAGACGGTGATCCTGCAATTAACAGTGCCAACTAAGAATAAGCCAAAACTCCAATAAGGCAACACATGCTTCTAATAAATACGATACTCATAGAGAATTTCCGCTATAAAGGTAATCAATCGAACATTCAAATAAGTATTTTTGTCATGAAATTATCTCATGATCGCTTAACCAGGCTCCATCGCTTTTAAACGAAAATATTCCTAATTAATATAGAGATCTATCAATTAATTGAGCCTGCTCGGAGATTATAACATACAAAAACAAACCAATGGCAAAAAAATAAACAAAGAAATAATAATAAGTTTATAGAGACAGATGGAAAACGTTACATAAGGAGAGAAATGATCGAGAGTCTGATTGAACCAGAGTTCTTTGGTGGTCAAGTAATTCCCGCTACTTCCAGACAATCTGTCTCTGTGAAGCATAGTGCGAGGAAGCATGAATCCATTCGAGAGGCTCAAGAGCATCGATAAGAAGAACCACACGTCCGTCAAACACAACAACAGCTTCATCTTCATCGATCCCGTTGACTTTTCTTCTCTATGAAAGACGAGTACGATGCCGTTGATTCTGTTTATACTTTACCCTACTCTGGAACTTGCAAGATGAATAACCGAGGAGATGGTGACTATTAAGATGCACCGTGTCCGCTTGCTCGTGCCGGGCCTCGAAAATAATTGACGGCTCACTATGCTTAACTACACGTGGCATAAAATTATTATTTGGTAAACTTCAAAATTCAACGACGAAGCAAACTTCTTTTCTTTTCTTTTTTCTAAAAAAAGGCATTTTTTTAAATAAATAAAAATGTGGGTAAAATTGTCCATTAATGATTTATTATAAAATTTAGACTCTGATCTCCATAAATATCTGACCAAATTTTGTATATTCAAGCGCATAATCGACTGTTCATTCAACCACTTAGAGAAATCTTATACCCTTGTTTTATATTAAATATACTCTTAAAATAAATTAATAAGGAGCTATAATATTTTAATTTATTTGACTAAATTAAATACTTCGTAAACCTCCATCACTCTCACACCTTTTTTTATTAAATTATTGAAAGGGATACAACATACATAATAAACAATAATTTTCTACTCATTTATAATTAAAAAAATTAGAAAATTTTCTTTCACTTTTATTTACTTAAAAATAAATATTATTTGTATATTAAAAAATAGTTATTAATTAGTTAATTATTAAATAAAAATAGTTTTAATTTTGTTATATTAATAATGTTAAAAAATAAAAAAATTATAATATAAATAATAGTACAACACAAAAAGCTTGTATAATCTATTTTTTGAATTACCTAATCAAAATTGAAATTAATTAATGGACAAAATTAAATTTGACTTCGAAAGTAAAAAAAGAAATTTCATTATCGTATATTCTTAGTAAATACCTTCAATTGGGCATATCCATAATAATTTAAAAAGAAATAATTGAGAAAATTAACAAGAATATGTTACAGTAAAAAGAAAAAACAAACAAATTACAAAACCATTAGTTATCAGGGAAAAAAAAAGAAGATTAGGTTTTAAACATTTAGAATAAGAAAAAAATATATAGTTCTTTGAACGAAATTTAGATATTTTAAATTAAGATAAAATAAACAGACAGACTCTAAAGTTTTTTATTATATTTTAAAAATAAAATTACAATAATATTTAATAACATTATTTTTTTGTCAAATTTATATATTTTTTATTAATAGTTAATACTTAAAATTTTTATCCTATAATATTCATGATTTAAAAATTACCATATTAAATAAAAAATGATAAATTTTAAAAGCTCAAAATTTATTCAAATGACCTCTACAATAAAATTTCACAAATAAAAAAAAAAATTTAAGCTCCAAAACTTTGGTCATTTAAACTTCCTCTTATAGTTTTGTTAGAGTATCTCCAATGTATTAATAGATTATTTTTATTAAAAACGTCATTAATATGGAGAGATTTGCATCTTATATGGTATTGATAAATATCATTTCTTAAAATTACTCTTCAATATGTATATGGATTGTTATTTATTATTTTATTAAATTAATTTTTTTATCTTTTTACCATCAATAAAATAAATAAATTATTAAGTTGATAATTTATAATTATTAACAAGACCCTCTAAATATAGAGGATGAAATTGAGGATACAAATATTTTTTTTTTATCATGTTAGCTTGATAGTGGATGAAATTGAATACGTTAAAGAGCTTAATTACACTTATAATATGTATCTTGTATACGTGATATTTCTAAAAAAATAATTAATAAATATATTAAAGATGCTTTTATCTTTCTTGTTTTCACGGGTTATTATCATTGTATCCTGAAAAAGGAAGTTTTAACCATTGGTTATGTTTATTTTTATTATTAAAATATTTATAATTTTTTAATATTTTTTAAAAATATTAAATAAAAATATAAAATTAAGTTATTACAAAATTAAGTTTTAATTATTACTCAAATTCAAATATTAACAATGTTAAATTTCAATCCAGCCATTCAAACTGTGTTTAGAGTTAAAATATTTATAAATTAAATTATTGTAAATAAAAAAATATATATCATATTCTTTTAGAGTAATATTTAACATTTCTAAATTTTTTATCTTAAATATATTATGATATTTATTTAATATATTTCTATAAATTATAAATTTATTTATCACCTTATTTCATGGTCTACTCAATAACACATAATTTAAAATATGAATTTAGTAATTTTAGCATTTATCATTTCCTTTTCAATCTCCATGCACTCCGGCATATCATCTCGCCATTCCATCGTTTCATGTATATTTCTTAATGTCTAGAATATGCCCTTCCCTTGATAGCACGGTCCTCAAGGGGTGTAATCTAATGGAATTGGGTATGGATGTTTGCTTATATTTTGTATTCGACTCTTCGAGTCATTATTTTTTATAAGAGCATAAGATAGTTAGAGTTTTATCCCGTGTCTAATATTATTGTGGATAGTTTTTACATACATATTTTTTTAATTAAAGTCAAATATCGTGTGATTTACGATCACATATCTTTCAAAGTAGATGTCTCATTCGATGTGTTTAACATTTCTTTAATTAATATCAAATATCGTGTGATTTACGATTATGTATCCCTCATAATAGATGTCTCGTTTCGTACGTTCAACTAAAAAGTATATTAATAAATAAATGCATGAGTTTTCTCGTTGCGAAAGAAAAAAAAAATTGATAGCTCACGCTTGCTGGCTCATTCCACATGATTTACTTTCATGGAATTTTGTTCAGCACTGCTAAATTTTGGGCATGTTATGAGAAATAAATCATAAATGTGATATAATTAAAAATTCGTTAAGAATCAGTACTTTTCTTATAGTCTTATGCATAATTGTAGATACAAAAAGCAGAAGGAAAATCATATGGTTTATTGAGACAGGGTAGTACTTGGTTTGATGGACAGTTTTCACTGTCCTATTTATTGACAGCCACATCTTCATTTTAACGAAAACACGGGGAAGCTCAAGAATACTTCCCAATCATACAGGAGAAAATATATTTCAGAATTTATTGCAGAGTACCATGAATTTTAATACATACTCCACTGATAACACCAAAACACAAGACCGTACAATCGGACATGAGATCTTTTTAACACAGTAGCAAGATTGCAACATGTTTTTTTAAACAGAAACAAAATGAAATTCAATATTCAATCCTTTTTTTTTTTTAAAAAGAAAAAGCTTTTGGGAAAACTTAAAATGAAAAGTTCATCATGTCCATGCTGAGGCTCTCCATCATCACATTATTCATGAATCCACACTTGCTTGGTGCTGCCCTCTTGAAACATCCCATTCCACGTTTGAACAAACAGGAAGAGAGAGGCAGGATTGGAATGTTTTCGCAATTGCATAACTCGATCATGTACCCATCTGGGTCATGGAAGAAAACTTGATCAACCTTGATTCCGTCATCTTCTACCACGGCCGTCTTATATCTCATTCCCATATCTTCCAGCCTCCTCTTAACAAGACCAACGTCAGTGCACTGTTCAAAAAATTAATAATAATCAAAATTAGGTTGCGTTACAATCATAGCATAGATTGAGTGACGATTACTGTGATAATTACTGGGAGAACTTCATCTTACTTGGAAGGATATGTGGTTATCCTTGGGATTGATTGGTCGCGGTTCATTGATGATGTCAAAATCATCGATGGATGGGTTCTCAATCAAGTGTATGCCGATTCCATAATTGTACAACCTACACAAAATAACAAAGATTGATCAGCCTCCTTTAGTAAAAGTGGGCGTGTAAACTTTAAACTCGGGATAATAAACGTGATTGACTTTGATCCATGGATAAAAAGGTCCGAGGCATATGTATGTGTAATGTTTTGTATAGTAAACCTTGCAGTAAAATGGAATAAAGTGTACGACTCCCATATTCTTAGGAAACTAGTATTGATTCTTTTAATAGAAATTAGTACACAGAAGAGAGATTAATATAAGACTAACCAAGCACCATTGAAATTAAAAGAGGAGGGGCGTTTGATAAGAACAAAACCCAGGACATCTTCATAGAATCTCACAGATTCCCACAATGATCTGCACAAAACAGACACATGGTTCAACGAAAGAATTGGCAGTGCCTTGCAGTCGCTTACTTCCTCTATCTCCAGGATCATCTTTTCTTTTCTCCCTGCTAATTTCTAATTTCTTCACGCTCTCTTTGTATGCACGAACCACATTGCTACCACTGGCCTTATATAAAGCAACATTTTACTGTCATTCAAATGTAGTCAGGGTGCTGTTACAGCGAAAAAGTGAGGAACCTTCCTAGCAGATTCTCTTAATTTAATGGGACAAATAGAATCCAGTCATCATCATTGATATTGTTCGATACACCCTTTTTCTGCCTTAAAAAACTATTTTGGGCGGCTGTTATCAAACGCGACCACATTTGGAAGAACAACTGTTTATTAAAATCCAGTTAACTCCCAAGTCACGCTTCGATTATCTAATAGATCGAATCCGTACTTAATTGGTTTCGTTTATAAGATACAACCAATTCAGTATTCCATACTTTTCATTACTATGGCCTAAAGCTGGCAGCATCATACAAGATGAGTTAGAAACCGAAAGCAGTAGGTTAGAATCCTTGGACACTGTTCAGATGATCATTTCATATCAAAATTAACACATTGTATGTTGTTGGCTTCGAAGAAATTGTCTTGATATTGACAGCCCCTTTATCTGGTTTAATAATATATTACCTTTGTGGTTATCCTCAGCTTATTCCATTGTTGTGCATGAATAATGACTCCGGGTTTTCGTCTCCAAGGCCAAAACAAGAATAAAACCCGAATTACACAAGTAAAGTGTATATCCCTCATTTATGAAGATTTGTTTTTAGCAACAAGCTCAAGTTAATTGCACAAGATAATTAAATTCAGTTACTTGTTAGGTTGGATTATGGAGGTGGCTAAAATGCTGATTTTTCCTCCTGAAATTTGAAAGTATAAGATTCCAAAATCCGAGAAACTTCTCTGATGTTCTGGTTGTAGAGCGGTACAGACATTGGGGGACAGGTCATGGTTAGTAATAACCACTCTCCTTCTGAAATCTGAAGTAATCTTGTCTCTCTCGTCATTCATCAAGAAGGAGCAAAGTCGGCAACGGGATTTCTATGTTCTCCGGCTACTTTCTGGATGGTGATAATCAAAATTTGTCATGCTTTCTCATCCTGTAATAGAAACAAATAGGTTACAATTTTTTTAACGGAAAATTTACAAAAATGATTGCATTTAAAAATTATTTTTAAAATTAACTACTGTAATTTTTTTAAAAAATAAATTAAAATTATTCTTTTAAACAAAATTATCCGCTATATAAACATATATAAAAACCCTAATTTCTCAATTTTTTTTTTCACTTTTTCACTCCCTCTCACTTGTCCTTTTTTATTGTTTTCGAGTTTTACAACTCAATCAATAGCGGCACAATCCAATCAGTGTTCAGCACAACTCAATAAGGTTAGTTTGAACTTTTTATATTATTTTGCAACTTTCGAACTTTTCATATATAGTAGCTTAGTTTTGTTGAAATGTGTATATGATAGTTTTTTTTAATGGCATGAACATATAAATGATAGTTTATATGTCGTGGTTTTATTGAAATGTGTAAAAAATGATAATATTAATTATAAATAGTTTAATTTGTAGTTAAAAAATTATTCAACTGAAATTTTCTGATACGTTCAAATAATGTAAGTTTACTTTAAAAGTATAAATTTTAAATAGTTTGAGAGTATATAATTAAATTTTGTTCAAAAAACAAAATTCAAAAATTTAAAAATAAACCTAATTCAAAGTTGTGATAATATGTGTCACATCCCGATCTTAAGAATCGGTTTATGTGATAATTGTCGTGAGTTCTAGAAATATATTCTATTAATTTAAAATATATTTTTTAAATATGTAAAACTTTAAATTTATTTTTCAAATTAATTTTGAAATAACATATAATTTTAGAATTTTCAAAATTCACTTTAACCTAATATTTCAAACTTAAATACATCATAATCATCTCAATTTTATTTTTCTGACATATTTTAAAATAAACAAAATTTTTATGTGAAAAAGTATAATCAAATGATAAAATAACTAATACAAAAAATATTTTGCAATCTCTGACAATCTATAAAATAAATAAATAACATAAATATATTAAACTACTTCCTTAAATTTAAATCTAAATTTTATGAGTAAAGTATAAAGCTATATTTAAATCATTGAAATTTCTATGCAATCACAGTTTATTAACATTGGGCCATTGGGCAGGCCAATGGGAGAACAAAACTTCTGTGTTCCTCCAGGCAAATGAATTGTGATGAAAAAGGCTTTTCCTTGGAGTCCAACCCTGGCTTAAGGAAATTTCTCCACGGTAGGCCTTCACCAGGACAAACCAAGATGTAAAGCCTACTATAGTATTAGATCCAAGCAGTTCGGACCAGCTGGTTTGATTATCTTTTCTTAAAAAATTATTCAATTTAAAAAAGAAAAAAAGATAAACTATGCTAAAAATGCAAATTGATGGTACACATTATGTTATAGAAACTAGCATCACATATTAGTATTAGTTGAAGAAAATTATAAATTAATATAAATAAATAATATTAATTATATGATAACTAATATTATTATGTCAAATTAATATTTTCCTGCAGTCAAGTAACAAGGCTGGCAGGACCATCTTAGAGACTGTAAATGAGTTGAAATTGTTTCTTTTCTGCTGCATCTTTTTATAAGAAAAACATGTTGGTCAGGTCGTATGCGTCAAACCTTTCTCTTGTATAGAATTAGCATCAATCTGCTCATAGTCTTCTGATCTGTTCTGTTGCTGTCTATTTGTTGGTTTAATTTTTGGTTCTAGATACAGTTTTTAGAGGTGATTGCACTACAAGGAAGGTGTGTGAGGAAGCAGCTAAGGAAGTTGCTCTTTCAGTTATCAGTGGCAAAAACTGTGAGTAACACATTCCCTTTTTCCCGTTCTTTTCATTTTCCTTTCATGAACTTTGCTGTGAATACCATCAAATAATTTTATATTAAACCATTTTTCAGCAATTTCCTTTGCATATGGACAAACAAGCAGTTGGAAGACATTCATCATGAGTGGAATTACACCATGGCAGATATATATGACTACATAGGAAGGTAATGAAATTTCTAATTTATTATCAATTCTGCTAACTATAGTAATTCTCTAGTTTCCTTCTTGTTTGCCAAAGAAAAATGTGTTGCCGTCTTCTTTTTGGAGCAGAAGGAAAGGGAATTCATTTTGAAATTTTCTGCTATGATGAATCTGTCAGAGACCTCCTTATTGCAGATATCACTCGTATCCGACTCTTAGATGATCCAGAGGTGAATTTCATCTTTGACATCATAAAGAATTATTTTCATACTAATTAAACTTGATAGAGAGGAACTATTGTTGAGAAACTAAAGGGAAACTCCGAAGAGTCATCTTAAACAGCTTTTATCCATTTGGAAAGTAAAAATTTTAACTTAAATAGAGCTGGGACAAGATTGATAGAAGGTTGCCATATAAATCACAATTTTTCAATACTTTTGAAACCCTAGCTATATTCATAGCTTCCATGGATATCTTAAGAGGCCTTTTTTTTTCCGTGACCATAATGGTGGTGCTTCTTTCATTCTTTTGAAACCTTCTAATCATAGTTTCCATGTCTATCTTAAGCGGTTTTTTATCGTGACCATAATGTGAAATTCAAATTTTCCGTGGATGGAGTTTCTTCTCATAGTATAAGGGAAATGTTGAAAGAAATATTTGATGTGATTTCATCTTCAACACATCTATGTTCCATTTTGGTGAAGAGGAGGAGGAAACTTCTATTTGTTGATTAATGATAAATCTTTGCTTCCTTAGGTTTGCTCAGATATAAACAAACCAAATGAACAGTTTGTTTTACCAAATGACAGGATGGCTGTAGTGACATTTATATCTTCCCTTCCCATGCGAAAGTGTATAAGCTATTAGCTTGTTGACAACTTTGCTTCAGCACCTTCTTGACAATCTATTACTTTTCTACAACAAAGGTACGAATAATACTTTCTTTGAGGGCAGCTCTATTAGAGAGAAGACAGACACCATCTTAACGTGCTTTAGAGAGAAACATGGGAGAGCGAGTAAATTTAAGAGAAGAGTGTTTTAGGAAATAGCGACGAGAAGTTGCTAATTGTATATTAAAATAATAAATGAAAGATTTTTTGCCATTTTTAGATTTTACAAAATTTGTATAACGTCAAAGGTTGGATGCATCGAAAGGTTGAGGGACTTAGGTCCGGATATAATTAAAATTTGGGATCTGGACCGGACCCAAGTATAACCCGTTTCTATTATGAGTTATACAATAAAATATACTAACATCATAATTTTTTAAATCATACCATGGCCATAGATGTATCAAAATGACTTAATATAATATAATACGATCACAATAAATAATATAGCTTATCAAATATGCTCTAATATATTTAATATTAATCATGTTAATCCAATTTAATTATAAAAAATACGTGAATTAATGAATGATACGTAAATTCGTAAATAGTTATGTAAATAAACTGAATATGAAAAATGAATATAGACAAATAATATGATCGCAACTATTGGGAATGAAACAATATGGACTGGGACTGTTTGGGACAGTGGGAAGCCCAGTGAGGCCCAACCTTCGTATACTCCAGTTAAGTTTCGAACGCCTTGATGCTCCAGTTTTAAGTTCTTCTCGTTCGCAACCAACAAATAAAGGCGCTGTATCATACATTTTAAAATTCTTTTAATAATATTTTAAATTTTTTTATTTATAATTTTTAATTATTTTATTGTAAATCTTGACTTATAAAAGACAAATTAATAAAAAAATTAAAAATTATATCAAAAAGTTTTAAAATAAAAAAATTAGAATATAAATATGTTGTTGTTCCGTGTCCAGAGCCCAAATTAACTGCTGATTACAAATGGTGAGCATCAATGCCCTCTCCCACGAGCTGTAAAGTGTAAAAGCAATAACCTCTTTATAAATGGCTAAAAGGAAAACATTTTTATGTGATGGACCTAAGATATTTTCTGTAATGGGTCCATTGTTGGTTGGCTGGCAGCGTTTAGCCTCCATAATAACAATGAAAAGGTCTCAACATATCATTATGGTGAATAATGGGTGATACTATATGTCTGATAAATTTTCCTATTAAAAAATGTCAACTTTTCAAATTTGGTTATTATAAATGTCAATTTCAATTACAATTTCTAAACTACAGATAAAACCAAATCCCGCTAACTTAGATCAATTCAAAATTTTCCCACTCATGCACTGCAGACTATGGCCCTATTGTTGTCCACATTTAGTATACCATCAATTGGATACATACGACGTATGCTTTTTCGGCCTTGATTCAATGGAAATGGTTGTCACTTTACCACGAAGTTGATGGCCCAGCTAGTTGATGACTTTTATCCAATGGGCCAGTCCGTGTACTTAAGTTCACAAAATAAATTTTTTTAATAAACTTAAAAAAGAAGCTTTTTCTCTTAAGCACCCATTTTCTCCTTTAAACACTGAAAAGGTCAGAAAAAATTAAAAAAGAAAAAAGAAAAAAGAAAAAAAACTACAGGAAAAAGTGATTCCAAGCTAAGTCAAAAGGAAATTAGAAAGGAAACAAAACAACAAACAGAAAAACTATCAATAAAGAAAACAAGAAAAGCAATCCCTGGCACATCAAGGTTTTGTAAAATCACTTTAAATAATTTTTTTTAGATGATTAAGAATATTTAAGTTTCTTCTCTATTAATAAATTTAGTTGGATTAATCTTTAAAAAAATATTAATTTAATATATCACTATCAAAATATCTTATTTAAATAAAATTTTATTTAATATAAAATATTAAATTATTATTATAACTAATTATCAATAATTTTATTTTAATATAAAATATGAATTGATACATAATTAATAATGTTGTCACATTAAATTAAAATAAGAATTTTGCTAA
>JAVXUL010000020.1:9976788-10021190 GCA_035590515.1 Trichilia minutiflora
GGGAAAACAAAAGAAATTCGGTCTGGGTGATAAGAAAACAAAAAAGGATAATTTCGTCCAAAATCTTTTGTCAAAGTTGATTTTTAACGCTACTGTTTTTGTGGGTTATTTTTGATTGCCAATTTTAAACAATGACTATTTTTGCTTATTTCCCGAGAAAACAACACATCTTTATTATTACCTATTGGTTGCACATCAAAAGGACGCAGGCCTAAAATCCTCTTTGCAGCTTCTCTTACAACAGAAAACGCTTCCTGAAAAAAGGCAATTTACTTGACTGTTACCAAATAAGAACAAGCAGCATGAATTTTAGATGATCGTACGGGTAAAATAGAACCCAGAGGTTCTCCTAGCTGAACACGTTCCTCCAACACCGAGGTCTTCTCTCTTAGCTGGTAATCAGATAATGCTCACATTTGAGCTTGCAACCCATTGATGGTATTAACAGTGCTTGCATACTGCTGCCGTGTAGACTCACCGGTATCGATTCCTTTGAAAATCCCCCCAGTAAACCTCCAAGTGAAGCCGCTACGCTTATGGTCCTATTTCTTTTACTCGTCCATGTCGATGTCTTTGCTCTCGAATAGGAAGAACCCCGTTGGGACTTTTGGTAGTTATTTCTGTTGGGAATGACAGATTTTGAAGAGGAAGATGAAAGAGAGGGATGATAATGGTTCAGTAAAGGCAAGTCGCACAGAGTTGCCGCCATTTTCAGCGGAAACTATTGAAAAATAAACAATTTAAGATAAGATATTTTCAGGTTTCAATCTGTTTTCCTACATCTGCTGTTTACAGAAGCAATTGTGAGTGACGGAAGGACGAAGGAAATGCTCCTGCCACGCACACGGTAGGACGTTGGAATAAGGTCAAAAGGCGTCAATTAGTGACGTGGACAGGTGGATCCGAAAACTGAATCCGGGGATCCAAGGGCCCGGTAATTGATAAATAAACTGAGCAGAATATCTTTTATTTTAGATTAAGGAACCAATAAAAATAATTATAAGTATTATTATATTAAAATATGTATATTAATATACGGAAGTAAATCTGATTTGATTTGATTCGATTAAAAGTGTTTAACGGATCAGATCGGATAAGATCGACTCGAAAATCGATTCGATATAATCTATCAAAAATCAAACTCAAACTGATATGATAAATTAGTTACACTAATCATATCAGTTTCAGATTCATATAAATGAGTCATGTTAATTTTATATATTTAAAATTGATAATCCGATTTTAAATTGATTAGCTTCGTATAGTCATTGATCTTATGAGATGAACTAATAATTTGAATCAGTTTACTCCGTTGAATCAAATAAAAAAAATAAAAAAGGCAACAATATATTGATTTACTGTATTAACCGACAGATTGATCCAGAATTAAAATCGATCCGGACTGATTCATTTACTTTTCAATTCTAAATTGATTTTAGTAAATATGAACCATGAAACCGAATAGAACCAATTCGTTATAATTATCGATTGGGATTTTATTTTTTTTAATTTCTTGATTCAATTTAGTCCGGTCCAAAACGGTTGGATCGAGCCCAATAAACATCTTTAGATTAGATTAGATTTTATTTTATTTTTAAAAAAGCACATGAAATTTCATATTTTAATCCATCTTGTGTTTGGAGAATGAAAGTTGTTCCTTCTGACGATATCATTGATCTAATTCTTTATCCAATGCCATGAAATGATTTTAATTTTAATTTTAATTTTAGATAATATGGATGCATATTTAAATTGCTATGATATATAAAATCGAGTCTAAAATATTAAGGTTTTGTAATTTTAAATTTGTAATTATTGTTAAATAAAATTTTAAGACAACAAATATTGATAAAATTCAATAAGCAATTCTTATTAAGGGTTAATATTTATCATTTATTTTTCATTTTGAAATTAAATAAAATTAAATAGTACTAAATGTATCAAAATAAGCAAGTAAAAATAGATAGAAGTGTACGTTTGAAACTAAAAAGTTATAGTCTCTTAGTTTTATAATTTTACATTGTTTAAATAAAATTATATTATAATATAATACAACATTATGATTTTTAAATTTTTTGTTATAATTCTTAACTCTTATGTTATTGTTTTTAATTTTTGAATTATATTTTAATTTATAAAAATACAATAAAAAAAGAAAAAAAATATAATAAAAATTTTTTAAAATACAACAAAAAAATTTAAGAATTTATACTAATACTATAACATTTTCTTAAAATATAAAAAATTTGTAAAATATTTTTTATACTTTTTATTTTTAAAACTATCCAAAAAACAATAATACAAATATTTCTAAAATTGTTATTTTTATCATGGTCGATTTTACAAATTCATCACTTCTCTTGGCTCCAAGAAGCGTAGAAACTGTGATTTTTGTCAACGCTTCTTGTCTCTTCTCCATCTTTCTGGTTCCAGAAACCTCTTCGTCTTTTTCTTTTTCTTGTTTTCCACTGAAGGGATACCGTAGCGGTAGATTTCTGTTTTTTCATCAAATTTCAAAAGCTTAGAAACACCTTAATGCAAGTTAAGCTTTGCCATCCACAATTCAACTTAAAATTTCAAAAATTTCCAGTAAAAATTATAGAAAGAAATCTATTCGTGCGCTTTAACCCATCCGAAAGCACGGACACAAAAATTCAAACAAGTCAAAGGAATCCAGAGGCAACGGAATGTCAAGTGTCTTAGTAGCTTTAAGCATTTAGTAACTCCTGCCCCAATAGGTCCACTTCTTGGCAGGCTTTCCAGAGGCAAAGCATACAGTACCTGCAAAAATTTATAAACGAAAATGAAAATTTTAAGCAACTGATCTGGCAAAATATACTATTCATGCAATCCATTCATACACAAGCATATCCAATTTGCTCAAGTGTGTAACATGGACCCAATAAGTTACTGATCGAAAGCGAAAACTTGCTCAATAACAAGCTCAGTTCAAAAGAACATAAAATTCTCATTTGAATTATACAGAAAAACACAACACTGCATTTAGAAGCCTCCATTTCAAAATTCTACTTCCACAAAGGCAACATAGAGAAACAATATCTAACTGTAGTACCAAAGCAGATTTTAATTAAACGTTCAGGTTTCATGTAAGAAGAATGATTCCAATAAATAAATAGTACCTTCAGGAATTTCTGGCTGTTCCAACGGAGAACAAAGGGTCTTAGCTGCTCCCATCTCACCCTTAGTTCGTGCTTTCACATCTTTCTCCACCTCCTAGAGACACCACACAAATATGAATAAATAAGTAAATCAACAAAAATTTGGAGAAATATGCATTCCCTGCTTCATGAGCACATATTCATAAATATGCATCCTAAGTTACATATGGTAAAGAAATGCTGGTAAATGAAAAATAAATAAATTAAATTATATTAAAGTTTTACATTTGGCAACCCCAGAACTTGTAGTTCAATGATGAGGGAAGCAACAACTATATTTCACGTGAAAACCAGACCACCTCACCCACATACCTCTTCATCACACCAGGGAGCTAAGATCATTTTTCTTAAGCCAAGTGCCTCCACAAATTCATCCCAAGTTTTTACAATTTGAATGCAAGCATCTCGTCTTTGTTTTGCAGCAACAAACAAGCTTTCTTGAATGCCATCAAGTAGTTCCTTAACTTGCTCAACCAAAGAGCCTCTAGGCAGATCAATTTTAGATCCATTGTCCCGGCGAACTGCACGTACCTGTGGATAGACGTGATACAGATCATTTTCTAGTTCATTAATAATACCACTAATAAAAAATGCAACAATCGCAACAAAATCACGAAATAACATGAAGTGCAAGTTACATACAAATTAATAAAGGACATCCTCACCTGATTATTCACCAAGTCTTTTGGCCCTATTTCAATCCTAAGGGGAACACCTTTCATCTCCCAGTGTGAGTACTTCCACCCAGGTGAGTAGTTGTCTCTAAAGTCCGAGTTGGCGTGAATACCAGCCTCATTCAACGTTTCAACAGTTGCATTGCAGGCATCATAAATTCCTTGAGTATCAGCATCTTTGTAAGGAACAGGAATGACTATTACTTGCACTGATGCAACTTTAGGTGGCAGCACCAAGCCTTTGTCATCCCCATGAACCATCACCATGACCCCAATCTGTATGAATATTGAGCAGGTTTAAAAAAGACTTAGTAAAGAGGCAAAGGAACATAATATTGGATATTTCCTTTCTTCAGGAGAGAATATATCAAACCACCCAAAACAAAGAAAGAAAATAATTTAAAAATTAAATGTTTTCCACTGAAAAAAGTAGATGTACTCAAGATCAAATGACAATAATCAAACTCAAACAAATAACAGATATTGAAAGCTTACTGTTCTAGTAGTGTAGGCCCAAGAATTCTGCCAGGCCATAGCTTTCTCTCCCTTCTCATTTTCAAAGGTTATCTCAAACATTTTTGAAAAATTTTGGCCCAAACAATGTGAAGTTGCACCTTGTATACCACGACCAGTGTTCGGAATAAATGCCTGGCACATCAAACATATATATTTTCAACTCAGACAGAACCACATTGATCAATGCAGACCATTCAACCTCATAAAATATGGTGGAGCAGGATAATCAAACCTTGCACGTTAATTACTGGTTTGTTTGTAAATGTTTGTTAATTAATGGTTACCTCAACTGTTGTTGTGTAAAGCCCACCGGCAAACTTTTCTAGCTCACTCTTCTTGCCCTTTATAACAGGAACAGCCAAGAATTCTTCATAAATACGTCTGTACAGTTCCAATATCTCAAGAACCTGAAAGTGGCAGCCATTAAGTACCACAAACAAAAATGCCAAGCTTCAACATGAATATGGACTCCATGAAGCCATGATGACAAAGAGTGGCAAAGGAAGCAATAGTACCACTGCTTCTAGATACAATGCAGTTCAAAATGTTACTAGCTTCTTCTTGAGTGAGTGTGAAACATATATAATCCGTATTTATTATTATTATTATTATTATTATTATAATAATAAATTCTTTTTTAGTGCACGAGCGTACATTAATGATAGGGATCCCAAGTTGTATTCCTACTTTTGGATTCCAAGTGATATGGCAGCTAAGTTGGCAGTCCCACATCACTTCACTCATTAAAGATTTATTATTTTAAAGATTTTTGTATTATTTAAAACTTTTCACATCCCATGAGTTTTAATGAGTCAGGAGATGTGGCATTGCCAACTCAACTGCCATATCACTTAAAATCCAAAAATTGGCATACAACTTGAGATCCATATATATGGTAAATCCATCATATGATTGTCAAAATGGGAACATAGGCACACCCAAAACTGTAGATAATAACATAAAATTTAATCCACCTCTAGAGTTTACATTTAGAAGTTTTCATACTATAAAATACATCTAAGTCATCAATTTCTTGAAGAGTTCAAAAGCCAAAAGTTCTCCAAGTATGCTCTTAGCATCAACCAACAAGGCTATCCATCATGTGATTCCAGTAATCCATTCTTCTCTCACTTTAGCATTCATTCCTACCATTAGGGAAGATAACTTGAAAGCATCAAAATTGAATAACCATAAAACAAATGTACCAGGAGAAGTTAAAAGCTAGCATCCTAAATCTGGCAAAGAGAAAGTAAATATCATGACAAAGCACTCATGCATTATTCATTTCCACAAGGACCAAAATTTGGCCACAAGTCAAATTTGAAAATCCAGATTATCAAACCTCATCGTCTGCTTCTGACTTTGTTGCAAAAACAGTATGCCCTTCCTGCCAGAGAAATTCACGACTCCTACAATAAGAAAAATATGCCCAACAAATTACTAAACCAGATTCTTAATGTTCTACAACCTAAAGCGTTCTCAAGAATGTTGTCAGACAGCCACATAAATACTTGATCAAGAATAACATAAAAAAAAAAATCTCAAGATTATTGCAGATATAAAGTGCACACCCCATAAATATTAAACCTCTTTCATTAGATCAAATAGGATGCACTATCTAGCAAGAGCAAACATCAAATAATAAGCAAGCATGCCAAAAGACATCAGATCACCAGCAGGAACTTGGAATAGCATAAGCATTTGAAGTAAAATTTCATATGCTGACTAAAGCAAAAGCATGTCTTCAACACTGAAGAATCAAATTTCTATTAGCATGGCAAAAGTAAAACTGAACAGATGAGATTACAAAGTAACATAAACTAACCTGATAAATGGGGAAGGATTGCTGAACTCCCATCGAACAACATTGCACCACTGGTTAAGTTTCAAAGGCAGGTCACGGTGTCCCCTTATCCATTTAGAATAGTAGGGATACATCACAGTTTCACTAGTTGGGCGGATCGCAATTGGAACCTCCAAATCAGATTCCCCTGATTTTGTCACCCAAGCAACCTGAAAAAAAAAAAATCTACGGTGTTCATACGTCTTTCCTTTGTTATATTGCATTCTTCAAATCATTCATCTAAAATTTTGGAAAGATGAACTACATTTTTCCAAAATAAAAAGTTAAAAGAAAATATCTAGAAAAGGAATTTACTTTAACCAAGCACCTCCAGCGTAAAAGCAGCCAACAAAATACTACTTAATAAGTACAAAGGTATATGTAGGAAGAAAGCACATGCTCTACTTTGTACTGAAAGCGAATAATAGAATGTGTTCACATGCAACACAAACAAGTGCACATGTTTATACCCCATATCGCCGGTACTCTCTCCAAGAGTAGAAAAATAATGCATTTAAGAAACATTTCAATTTTTCGCATTTGGCATTTCAACATGTTCCTGAGGTAAAGTGTAATTCATCCTCCATCTTGTTGAACTGAACTTTTGTCGAAAAGGTAACCAAAGAGTTTAAAGATAACTTTGTTCTTACCATAGATGAATATGACAAATAAATTAAAATGATGAATTTCTACCCAAAATGGACTACAAAATTTCATATTCCAATAATGAGAAAAGAACTCAAAATCTTAACTCCGGAGCGAAACCTTCAATGTGATCCTTCTCCTTTTGTAGAACACCAGGAGATACAAAAAGAGGAAAGTAACAATTTTGAATTTTCATTTTTTTGATCTCTCCATCAAAGAATTTCTGCACAATGAAATTAATAAGTCAATCATATAGATGTTCAATCTACAATTGATAAAAAGAAACAAAAACAAAAGAGGGAAATGTCAAATTAATATTAAGCACAAAAAAGCCATACCAAAACAACAATTTCATGATTGGAAGTGTACCTATGGAAAAGAATAAACACCAAAGAACTTAGAAAAGTGTTTCAAACTTACTTGCATGGTCTCCCAAATTGACATTGCCCATGGCCTCATGATATAACAACCAGAAATATCATAGTATTCAATCATTTCACCATTGACAACTACCTATAAAGAATCAATAAGAAAAATAATAAGATACAAAGTGTACAAACATCATTAGATTCCTGAATCTATTAGTACAGTACATAGTAAAAGGTTTAGATCCAGCAACTTCAATGAACATGAAAACTCAGAATTTTATTTAATTTAGAACTCAACAATATACAAAATAAGAATAATATAAATATTCTCATCGTATGAATGATAACTACAATCAGATGTTGCTCTGTATATAAAATTGATATTATGGATCTATTCTAGCTTTTTGATTCTCTCTCTATATTATTTCAATTCCCTGTATACTACAAGTTAGCACCTCACTTCCCATGGATAAACAATATGCAAGTATAATCTTATATGTAAAAAAATAACATACCAAATATAAGTGATCAAACATGTAAGCATGGTTACATCTTACATAAAAAATCAAATAGTTAAACAACTTCAACATACTTCGGAGTACCACTCCCCAAAGTTTTCATCTTTCTTGTGGGAGAGACCTAGGCCAGTCTCCTTCTTCACCTCCTTCTTCTGTCCTCCTAAAAAGGTCAACAACACAAATTTAGGACCATACTCAAATCTGACAGTTATGATACATGCATGAACACATTAAATATATAAATGCACAGAAGTTAGTGAACAGTAATGGCAGTACTTACCACCGGACACATTAGCTTTAGGTTTTTTCTCCTTCTCCGGACCACCAGCCATTTCCTAAACTAAATCCTGAACACAAATACATCAACATTCATTCAAACACAAATCAAATAATTAGACTTGAGACTAAGGCCCAGAAATCAAAACTGAGAATCAAGCATGCAAAATATTCAATCCGCAGTAGTCAATCTACACACATAAACTATAACTGTAATACATTAGATTTCACGTATTCAATGAACATATCCCCATATTAAGATTTTACAACAACTAAAAACTGAATAGAAATTTTGTAGAGATTTTGCAACGACAGCCAAAACACGAACAACTATTTCCTGAAATACTATATGCTTTGCAATGAAAAAAGAGAAAACATGTCCAAGTAAAATATAAATTATTCTCACAGATATAAGAATATTCACCTGAGTCCTGAGTCCAATACCCGGTAAGAAAATGAACATCAATTTGCAATACAAGCACTCAGCTATTGACTAAACTAGAAGATATTCCAAGACTTAGACTAAATCATCGCACTACAAATACACCCCAAAGCCCATAACTATCAATATAAAAGATAACATTCAAATTACTTCGATCGGGTAATAATCACGTCACAAAAATGAAATTGATTAGTTAAATACAAATCTTCAAAGCGATGACAACAACCTCGGATTCCTTGCATTTTCACATTAATCATAAAAGGAAAGAACACATTCCAATTAAAAGTACGCAAATAAGCAGAGGTATAATCGTGAGAAAATCAACTGATAAGAGACGGTGCGACTGACCGTGGAGATCTGACAGATTGACTGGCGGCGTCTCCGGTTCGCAGGTAAAAAAGATAAGAGAAATTCAGACAAGATAAGCAAATTATAGGAGTCGAGAAATGAAGAGAAAGTGCTATTTTTTATTGCATGTATAATATAATAACCCTAGACGTGTACAAGTAACCGATTTTTTTTTTACACCCTTACTGAAGAAAAATACTACCCGGATTTGATGATAGCTCCTGTCATAGACACGGAGTTGGGTGGGAGTGGCAAAAGTACGGGTCGGTTCGGGTATTATCAAACATGGAACCATTTGGTTTATGAAGATCCGGATTCAGGCCATACGATTCTCGGGTATCCGGACCAGGATTAAAACTCCTTGTTCAAAATGATATCTTAAATCAATCTTGATTTCCGAAGGAGCAGCCGTGGTGGCAGCGACATCCGCCTGGACGGCGTTTGGGTGATTAGGACACGACGATTAATCGGCGTATCAAGATGCGAATTGCTGTGTTCTAATCCGTTCGGCGATGTTGCTGCGTGAGGATGGAGACGGAAGGTCGCATGAAGCCACGGAATGGGGAGGCCGAGACGGGAGGTTGGGTGATGGCTGAGCGGTAAGTTTGGACTTCTGGGTGATTGCCTGCCGCTGTAAACAAAAGAAATTAGGGTTTTCAATTTCATTCCACTAAATTAAATTTTTTTTATTTAAAATTGATTTGCGGTCCGGGTTAAAATCCAGTATATGATTAATCCGAGGGGCTGTAGTCGGTTCGGATGTTCTTGTATTTAAGCGGGTGGATTTTTATTCTCTCTGTCATTCTGGGATCTTGTGAAGTCAATTATATCTGTCCTAGAATTCGATTAGCCTTTTGGAAGCTATCACGAATATTCACTTTAGGAATGGGAACTGTTTAAGAATTAGGTTGCTTAATTTTTATTATATGATTGATGATTCTAACGTAACGTCCTGATCCTTCACATTGCATGAACGAATATGAATAAAATAATAATTAATAATATTAAAAAGAAATAATTTCTTTTAATTTAAACTTTTAATTAAATCTAAATATAAATATTTAACTATTAAATTTTTACGATCCGATCCAATTAATGGTTAAAATCTAAAATCATAATCAATATTCATATCTACTAAAAATTATATAAATTAACAATAAAAATTTTATGTTTAAATTTAAATTTAAACCTTTAAATTTATATCCTTCCTATTACTTAACAACACCACATGAATACCTGTGTGAGATTTTTATGGATGTAAACTATATCAATTTCATTTGTCGATTTTATTCATTTTCAAATAAGAAAACAATTTTATACATATTTATTTTTTTGTTTGTGCACAAAGTAATTGGAACTTTTTCTACTTATGGGTAACTTCATGCATCCAACTCTAAGTTTAAGATTCTTGGTTTATTACTGTAAATCCATAAAATAATAAAAAAAATTACTTAATATCATATGTTTTCAATAAAAAAATTATGATATTTAAGTTAGTAAGAGAATAATAAGAATGAAAAAGTATGTTTATTAGAAAAAAATAAAATAAAAAAATTCTCTTAATATCTCATATTTTCCTTTCGTAAAAGTTAAAATTATTCTACTTAAATTCTTGAAATGACTAATTATCAAAGAATAAGAATAATTTGATGGTTTATGAAAAGATTGCGAATATAAATTTTCGTATATTGATTACATCGTTATTATTATTAAATCAAATAATAAATATTTTATTATGTATTTTATATGATATATTAAGTAAAGTAATAAATATTTTATTATGAATTTTATATAGTGTAACTGATTAACTCATGAAGGTTAAAGAATTAATTAATTTATGGTGTGTATTTGTTTTTAAATAATTCTTATTTTTATTTTACTACGTAAAGAATCGTCTTAAATATACAAGGCCCTGTTAAGTATCTCTCTTCTTGTTTATAGGTGGTGCAGTAATCCTTCGATACCTAATCCAATACTTAAAACTGGACATAAACCAATACAATAAAATGTCCCAATTCTATTAACTTGACTTACTTTAACAACGGTCGAATCATAGTCAATACTATCTTATAACATCCCTAATCATGTAACTTAACTCCTTCGCATGAGAACCAAGACCAACAGGATCATGAAATAATTAAAATCTAACCCATTAACTTACTTTTGACAATTATTTTAACCCAACATTTTTAAATAAAGCAAATAAAAATAAATAAATAATACTGCATTATTCAAGTTTTTATTTCAAAAAACGTGAACATATGTTTATAATTTTTAAAAATTATTTATTATGTTATTTTAGTATAAAATAATTATTTAATAAACACCGGACCAATTAAATTAAGAATTAATTTTAGCGTTAGCTGGCATAATAATATGATGCTGATTGTCAACCTTTGTAGTTGACTTTAGAAAGAACGTATTTATTTATTACGCAGCTTAAACTAGAAGCACCTCAACTAAGAAACCAATTTGCAATGAGCAATTTCTCACTTTCCGAGGTACTACCAAGTATAAATGTTTATCAAAAACAAGCATAAATGTTTCTCTGAAACAAAAATACACGAGTGGGATAGAGAAAAAAATAAAAAATAAAATACAAAATGATGCTGAGACGATTTCACCCGTCATCATTCAAGTTACATTCTTTTTAATAGAGAGAGTGAGGGGGAAAAGAGAAATCAATAGGAGAAAACGGGTTTGCACCACCAGAGAATGTAGCCCCCAGGACTGCCTTTTTGTACAGGTACACTAGCTAGTAAATTTCACAACATTGCTTAGCTTGGTTCTGGCGGCATCACTCTCAAACTTCGCATCCACTCACAGAAGCTAGGATCATCAAAGTAAATAAAACTGCTTTTCAGCTTAGTCCGCTCTTCTGGAGTCAGTGATTGAAGTTGTGGGAACCGCGCTTCCTACAATGAAATTTCCAATTGAATTTGCTTCACATAATTTAAAAGAATGTTCAAACTTGTGCAAGTAGTTTTGAATTTGACATCTGAAGCACACATCAAATTAAGAGGCGTTTTTTTATCTTTTCCCCTCACCTGTTCATAAGGTGGATCTTTGTGCGCTGGTATCAACCGAGATACAAAATAACGTGCCAGAGAGCTTCCCTCCTGTTATAAATTCATACCATTAGAACCTCCATAATCTTTTCTGCCAAAGGGAACAAGATAAGAGAACAACATAGTAATGGGACTTGGCAGAAAAAAACCTTGAATGCAAGGATACGTGGAGCTGGAAACCGAAATTCAGTTAGTTCTTCAGCCAATGTTTTGCAAGCTGCTAAAGTGGCTGCACTTCTTCCTTCATCAGCAGCAAGTTCAGCACCCTGAAGTTACCAATAAACAAGAAAATAATACATTAAAAAATCATATTAGGAAATACTAACCAGGGAGATACACAACCAGAAAATACAGGAATTATAAGAATAAAATAAAACATGTTGCCTTCATTCTTACTGAAGATCTTTTTAAGGGATGAAGTCCTCCACTAAATAACTCATGCTCGGATTTCCAATGGGGAAAAATGTTATTTCCATATATTAATCACCAGGAGACAGTTGCAGACAGAAAAGGGAAGCAAATGCAATTCTGTTTTTTACCATCTGTTGACCTAGAAGACACTCTCGACGTTCCTCTAATGCCTGAACATACAGTGAGCAAGGAAGTAAAGTGCATACTACAATTTTTGCTGCCTTTCCTACACGTAATGCACTCTAATTTGTTATTGTTTGCCACCTATGAGATATTTTTGTAATTTCTCGCTGGCTCAATAATAGGAGAGCAATAAGCAAAATTTCAGCCTCAAAACACGTAACTACAGCCCATTGTGAGTCACCTCATTGTTTAAAGGGGGAGAATTTTTCTACAAGCAACAGAAAGGCAGAAAAAATATGAAATAGAATTCATATATATTCAACACCATGAACAAAAATAAAGAATAAATACTTCTAAGATAGCACAAAAAAGAGTTAAGCAACTTACCAACCAAATAAAGACATCTGTGCCATGATCAAGAACAACGGCTTTATCAGACTGCATAGCAAGATCATAAGCCGGAAGCTCCTCAAAAGTGCCTCCTTCACGGTGCATTAGACAGCGAGGTGCCACCATTCGAAGCGACAGATCAAACGATGCATTCAAAAACACATTTCGTAATATGTACCTCTCATCTTCATGGCCAATAATGCTTCCTAAAAGTGGGCCTCTTCTAAGATGAAATAGGAGTTCTGACAAAGCAGAGAGTTCCTTCGGGAACCGATAAAGCTTTGACTTTGGTACTGGGGACCCAAATTTTAGAGCAATGTCTTTAACTCTTTCATCTATTGTTGTTCGCATATCAATTGCATCAGAAAAGGTTTTGGCTTGCAAGACGGTCCTTTTGGCAATAAGGACTGAAGCCACTTCAACTTGAATGCTCTCAAGATATGCTGAAACACTATCCACAGTGGGTAATCTGACAGTAACTACTCTTGAAATATCAGCTTGATAAACATTAGAAAATTGAATGACAAACTGGCAAAAAACATGATCACTCTTAATATCTCTCTTGTTTTCCATGGAAAATGCAAAGCTCTGTGTTTCTTCGACACTTAGCATTTGAATAGAGAGAGCAGTATCATTTTGAAAGTTTTCATGAGTGTCTACATACGCTTCTTCACCAGGACCCACAACCTGAGTTACAAGAATATCATCAGAACAGCGTATCTCCAAAACACCATGGGAACCTGCAGCCCTTGCGGATGCTCTCTGCAAGTTCACACCAAAGGCTTCTCCAAAGTCATCATGAAGAACCAACACCCCCCCTGAAGCTTTGGCAAGAGGCTGCAAAACAGGAACTCTAACAGGGCAAGTTCCAGCACATAGAACGTCAACCACCGTATTATGTTGATGAGCTTTTTGGCCTAGAAGTTTCATCCATTTCAAACCGGTTTTTTCCATATGGGGATAGTTTGGATGACTAAAAGAATGAGGGACTGACCCAGGGCCATAAGTATTAGGCCCACCAGCACACACAATAATTCTGCTATTACCTCTTGTCCTTTTAACTACCCCTCGAGACATTTCTGCTGATGGCCCTTGAATTATGGCAAGGGCAACCTCCACAGCCGTGCCTAGACACCTATCTCTTGAAGTTTCTGGAATGTTCAATTTATATGGCCTTAGTGATGAGAATATGTCATGTGCTACTTGTTTTGAAGCATGCATTGGTGACAAATATACACCAGTTCCATAAAGCAATGCTTTCAAGGACTCCTCGGTGGGGGGTTTGTCGCCAGGGAGAACATCAGAAGATGCTATTGAATCCTCTGAAAAATCAAAAACTGATACTGTTCGGCCATACAGTATGATTCCAATTCTTGCTGTAGGTGGAATTGATTCAACAAATGCATGCAAAGAGCTCTGTAGATGTTGGAGGTGTGGTTCATCTAAACACTCATCTATTACAAGAATAATGGGTGCAGACATTCTGGAATCAGATACAGGAACATAACTGGATCTATTGTTCCCAGTTTGAACATAATCAACCATGGGTGATGATAGTTCAGGAAAATTACGAAGTTCTTCTTTGCTAGGAGCAACATATTCGCCTCCACTTCCATTCAGATTTTGGCAAATTACACACTGCCACTGACCAGAGCCAAGTAATATTTTGCAATAGATATTTGCATATGCTCCACAATTATGGCAGCGATGGGGATCACGCTGAACTATTTGGGGACCAGGTGAAACCTCCCTTCCTGATGAAACCAGAGCTCCAAAACCTAAACTGGGAACGTTGGCTTGTTTCTTCTGTTTTAACACCTATACGAAAAAAATCACGCAAGCAGGAAGTGGTGATGAATTTGAAAACAACAAAACGTACATGAAACAATAAATAAATATGGCCTAAATACTCGAGATACAAACAAACCAAAATAATTTTTAATAAATAAATGTGCCTTCAGTATGAAGATACCTTCTGAGATGAGAATAAAACACATGGTGATTCCCCAGCAGTAATTGTCTCCTCTGTAGCATCTGGAATTGGGTACTGCAACTCTGCTGACCCATTGGAGAACTTGGGCGGTGAAGATGTGGGCAAGGAAGAACCTGATGAGAAAGCAAAGGGCTGAGGAGTTGCAGGAGAGGTGCGGAAAGGCACAGCAGCTGGTCGGACTGGTGAAGTGAAAACGGGAGGACCAGGCGGAGTGCTCAAATGAGGAATTTGGCTTCCAGTTTTAACCCCATTTGCAGGTGACATTAAAATTGGAGTTTTGATTGAGGGGGAAGGGATATGATCTTGTTGTAATTTTGGCGGAAGAAATCTTGGTGGTGCAGAGGTGATCAAAGGAGGAGGAATTGGACTTTTCTGAGGCTGATGTGTTTCAGGGTTTGAAAGACCACCGGTAACCGAGTATCCAGGGGAAGTTTGTGGAGGATTAGCCATTGAAATTCAAAGTTCTCTATTATGCAACAATAATGCCCAAGAACTGGCAATGGTATTGGGAATTTCAGATTTTAAGGAAAACAACAAACGGTTAAACACCAAATCCTCTTTCTAGCGGGGATACGAAAAGATGAACTTAATTCTACATAAAATTTCAATGAATCATTCGCCAGAATTCAATTTAGATATTCAAATAAACAATCCAGAAAACGCTGATTCGACCAGAGAAACTGAGATATTGGAACACTTCAATAATAAGAAACCCCGACGCAACCGAAATCACAAGATAAGAAAAACGATTTTCAATTGGAACCCAGTTCAAGAAATGACCATTACAGTCAAGAAACCCTCGAACAGCAACGAAAATTCACCTTCCAATGTCAAACTCAGTTTGAGTTCCGGGCACTGGTAAAATCTCACCAAGCTCTCTGCTCCACAAACTTGAAACTTTCCTGAAATCCCTTCTCCCACAATTAAATCTACACAAGAACAACAACAAAAAAAAAAAAAAAACGCATACTTGGATTGACGGACTCTTAAAAGAAAACGATCCAGAATTATAATGAATAAAACTTAAAAGTTTTATATTAAATTGGAAAATCGCGTACCTGAGAGTACCAGGGAACTGAGAGAGAGAGGTGATATGTTATGGTCTTCAAAATTCAAAGACCCGAAATGTAGTACATAATCATTTTGAGCCCTTTTATGTGTTGTGGTTTATGACATAAAAGATCTCCTTTTCTCTCGCCATTGACTCTATGGTGTTGCTAGGTTGCGGTGACCATTGTTGTAAACGCCGTAACTCTTCTGCTTTGCTATTTGTTGTGCACTTGCACTGCTTCTGCTGTACTGGCAATGCCTTGCGTTTTAATTGGTGATTGATGGACATTGCCAACAACAAAATTCTGACGTTCACACGGCCAGAAGTTAAAACTAATGAATTGATTATGAGTGTTGTCCCTCCCTCATATATATCATAATATTAACTTAATAATCTTGATTTTAACTGATATCATAGGCCCATCACAAATAATAAAATAAAATATTTTATTTCTATATTTATTTATTAATAATATTTTATTATATTTTAATTTTTATGTTTAATGTTTTGAATTTATTGTATCATATTGCGAATTTTATGTTACAGATTTTTAATTTATATTAATTTCATAGCCTATATTGTGAAGTTTTGATATTCTCGTTACAATGTTTTAATTTTACACCATAAGTTTCAAATTTATGTTGGTTTTAAATTTTGTATAATAAATTTCATATTTTGCATAAAAAATTTTAAATTTCATGTTTTAGGGTTTAAGTTTGCATTCAATTCTATGTTAATTGTTTTAACATTTGCATTCAAGGTATCAAGTTTTGTGTTATAGGTTTTAAGTTTATGTTAGTTTAAAATAAATGTAATAAATTTTACATTTTATGTATAAGATTTTTAAATTATATTTTAAATTTTAAGTTCACATTTAGACATATCTTATAAAGTTTTAACATTCATGTTCAAGGTTTCAAATTCTGAATTACAATATTTCAATTTTATCTTATAAATTTTAATTTTATGTTGGTTTTAAATTTCGCATAACAAATTTTATGTTTTGTATACAAAATTTTAAATTTTATATTTTTAAATTTTCATTTAAATTTATCTTGTAAAATTATAATATTCCCATTCCAGATTTCAAACTTCGTATTACAATATTTTAATTTTACATTATAAGTTTCAAGTTTATATTAATTTTTTAAGATTTAAAAAAAAATGCTTAGTCTCTTTCTAGGAATACTAAAACTTAGATTTTTTTTTTATACATTATTCATTGCCTTTTAGACCACATAAACGAGAGTTTATTCTGAATAGGTGCAAGATTTCAATAGAATATAATTACTTAATAATTAATTGTATCTTTTCAACTTTTGTGATAATATTTTTTTACTATTATAATTAAAGGTATTAAATTAGATAAATTTATTGTATTTGTGTCATAATAATAAATTTATAATATTTTTTATATTTATTTAAATATGATCTATATATTAGTTATATCAAAAATTATTAATATAAATACGATCCATTTATTAATCATATTATCCGTTTAATAATCGTGTTATTCATTTATTAATTATGTCATTTATTTTTTAAATAGATAATATAACACAATATGATTGGATCATTAACTCGATTCAATCTATTCAATTTATTTAATTAATTAATATAAAATTTAATCTATTTAATTAATTATTTATTTAAATATAAATTAAATATCAAATATAAATAAATAAAATTATTATATTAAATAATAATTTATTTAATTAATAATATTTTAAATGAATAAATAAATTTAAAAGATCAAATTTAAATTTGACAAAAGTATTAATAATATAATACGAATAAGATCCGATTATTTTTTATATCAAAATTTTTAAATCTAAATTTATTTAATTATATGGAATTTATATCAAATAATTATTTCATAATTTAAATTATCATTCCTATTTTTTATTAAAACCTCTATCCCCATTTTATTTCGCTAATTAAGAAAACTTAATATATTTCCCAATTTATTGTATTGAAGACAATACATGAGAATTTTTTAATACAGTAACAAGATTGTGACATGTTTTTTAAACAGATAAACAAAATGAAATTCGATATTCAACCTTTGTTGTTTTGTTTTTTAACTTCTGGGAAGACTTAAAATGAAAAGTTCATCATGTCCATGCTGAGGCTCTCCATCGTCACATTCTCCATGAATCCACAATTGCTTGGTGCTGTCCTTCTGAAACTTCCCATTCTACGCTTGAATGAACAGGAAGAGAGAGGCAGAATTGGAATGTTTTCGCAGTTGCACAACTCGACCATGTACCCATCTGGGTCATGGAAGAAAACTTGATCAACCTTGATCCCGTCATCTTCTACCACGGCCGTCACGTATCTCTTTCCCATATCTTCCAGCATCCTCTTAACAAAGCCAACGTCAGTGCACTAATAAAAAAATTAATTATAACTAAAATTAGGCTGCGTTAAATCATAAGCAGAGATTGAATGACGGTACATTGTACTGTAATAATTACTGGGATAACTTTTGTCTTACTTGGAAAGATATATGGTTATCCTTAGGATCGATTGATCGCGGTTCATTGATGATGTCAAAATCATCGATGGATGGGTTCTCAATCAAGTGGATGCCGATTCCATAGTTATACAACCTACAAAAACATGACAGAAATCCATCAGTTATTTAGTAAAAGTGGGCATATAAACTTTAAATTCTCAAAGAAAAGAAAGTGCTTTACTTCGATCCATGGATAAAAAGATGAATGGCATATATATGTGCAATGCGTTGTAAAGAAAACCGTGCAGTAAAATGGAATCAAATTTATGACTCTCCCATATTTTCAGATTCAGGGAACTAGTATTAATTCTTGCAATGGAAAACACGACACAGAGAGAGAAATATTAAACTAACCAAGCTCCATTGAAATTGAAAGATGAGGGGCGTTTAATGAGAGCAAAGCCCAAGACATCTTCATAGAATCTCACAGATTCCCACACTGATCTGCACAAAAGAGACACATGGTTCAACGAAAGAAGTGGCAGTGCCTCGTAGTTGCTTACTTCCTCTATCTCCATTTCTTTTCACCCTTCAACTTTTTAATTCCTTCACGCTCTCTTGTTGTGCACGAGTCACTTTGCTACCACTGGCCTTATATAGAGCAAGATTTACTGTACTGTAAT
This sequence comes from Trichilia minutiflora, assembly GCA_035590515.1. Classification (NCBI taxonomy): domain Eukaryota; kingdom Viridiplantae; phylum Streptophyta; class Magnoliopsida; order Sapindales; family Meliaceae; genus Trichilia; species Trichilia minutiflora. The sequence continues at coordinate 9,995,775 of JAVXUL010000020.1, forward strand.
TCAAATTTGGGGTTAACGGTGTTGTCACCGTGAGAAACTGAGGAACCTTCCTAGCAGATTCTCTTTCTTCAATGGGACAAATTAGAATCCAGTCATCATCATTGACATAGTTCGATACACATTTTTCTCCTGCCTTAAAGAAACTTTTTTGGGCAGCTATTATCAAACAGGACAATACTTAGATGATCAACTGTTTATTAAAGTCCAATCAACTCCAATTTAAGCTTTGAGTATGAGTATCTATAGATCAAGTCCGTACTTAATTTGTTTCGTTTATACGTTACAGTCAATTCCGTATTCCAGACTTTTCATTACCATGACCTAGAGCTGCTAACATCATACAAAGACAACCGAATGCAATAGGGTAGACTCTTTACACACTGTTGAGATGATCATTTCATCTCAAAATTTATATTTGTTGGCTTCGTAGAAATTGACAGTCGCTTGATCTGGTTTATTATGCTTAATTACTTTTCCAGTTATCCTCAGCTTATTCCATTGTTGTGCATGAGCACGAACAACGACTCCGGGTTTTCCTCTCCCAAGGCCAAAACAAGAATAAAACCCTAATTATATACTACATGTGTAAATCCCCGATTTTTGAAGATTTGTTTTTAGCAACAAGCTCAAGCGAATTAATTATTGCACAAGATAATTAATTCAGTGACTTATGAGGATGGAGGATGGAGCCAAACCATTTGGTGAACTGGTAAAGCTATAATGCTGCTTTTTGCTCCTGAAATTTGGAAGTGCAAGATTCCAAAATCGAGAAACTTCTGTGATATTTCGATTGACAGGACAACCTCACTTTTCTTTGCCCGATATTCACTCCAAATATCTTAAGTTTATCTTGGGGAATAGATTAGAGGCGGTGATATTATCTTCTTCAAGTATTAGCCTGTTGATGGATCACATCAAATGCACAGTGGACAAACACAGCAGGTAATGGCTAGTAATAATTACTCTATTGGTTAGTTCTGACGTAGACTTGTCTCTCTCATCAGTCATCAAGAAGGCCAAAAGCCCAAAATTCAGAGATGGGATTTCTATATTCTCCGACAACCTTCTGGACGGTGATAATCAAAATTTGTCATTTTATTTATTTATTTTTTTTTATTTTTTTATTTTTAACCCGGAACCCAAACTGTCAGCCAACACCCTTGGAGACTCCTGTCAGGGACCCGGCCCTCGACTGCGATGAGCGCAGTGTCATTGGGTGTCATTGCGCGAATGCAGAGCATCCCGGGACGAAGCCAAGGCCCTTAACCAATGACGCTTGACTCAGCCTCCTAGAAGACGGTACCAAACAGTTGGATAAACCAGAGCCTCCCTCATGGACGCTTTCCCAAAGTTGAGCGAGGAATTGAATCCGGGTGTCAAAATTTGTCATGCTCATTGTATTTCTCATCCTGTAATAGATTAACGACATTTTCTCATTCCCATACATGTAGTGCTACAAAGTAGTACGGACGGCTTTATTTATTTGATTGACCAGATTAACCGACTTACATGCAATCGTCTGGATGTTTTCTATTCAAGATTTGAAGATAACTGTCAGTAATGAGCAAGCTGGGTTCGATATAACTCCCGGTGAATATTAGTTCAAACACTTGGACTTGGGCACAAAGTAATAAAAGTCCATAGGCCCCAAATAACCATCATTTTACTTTCTGTGATTCTCATTCCATTCGTTGGGCCATTGGGAAGGCCGATTTGAGAAAACAACTAACTGTGCCTCCAAGCAAATTAATTGTGATGAAAAAGGCTTTTCATTGTAAGTCCAGTGCTGGCTTAAAAGAAATTTCTTAACTGTAGGCCTTACACTGGCGGAGAAACCAACATTTCAAAGCCTACTATACTGATTAAGTGGTTAAATCAGAGCAAGCGACGGGAAAATACTAGACCCAGTCTGATCGGACCGGTTGGTTCATTTCTTTTTGTCTTTTTTAGAAATGTCCAATTTTCTAAATTGATGAATAATATTAAAAATACAAGTTGATTATATAAATTATTAGATATAAATTATTTTGATATAACATATATTTGGTATTGAGGTGTTGTCACCTTAAAATTATTACAATTTTAAAATTATTATCAAATATAAGAGGGATGATATGCGATTGAGATTAGTTTGGGATAAAATTTTAAATTAAAATAATATAATTTAATATATTAAAATATGGTAAATAAATTCAATCCAAATCACAAAATGTGATTTAGAATAATTTAATTTTATGATTTGAATTATATTATAAAATTAATAATATAAATAATTAGTAGTTTTTCTTTTGTTATCGCTTAAGCAAATGTTTTATAAATAATTTTTATTTTTTAATCTATTTATAAATAATTTTTTTCAATTGTTTTTATGTGCAAAAGACGGAAGTAATTGTATATAACTTAAGATAATACATAAATAATAATACAAATTTTTATAATATAATATAATTATATTCAATTCAATAATTATTCTTTAAAAAAGAAGATTTTTAAAATATTATTATATCATGTTAACACTCATGGACTAAATTGAATATCTTTAAAAATAAGGTTTATTTTAAGTAGGTGACTTGATTTGAGTCCAAAAAATTTAAATTTAAAATCAATTTAATTGATTTACGTTACGATTTTATAATTTAAAATTAATCTAATCTATAATCTACAAGGCTACTAACAATATAAAAAATATCAATTCATAAAAAAAAATTTTAAACTGGTTCAATTAGTGATTTAGATTGATTTAGATTATATCGATTTGAAAATAACTATCTTTAATATATATATATATATATATATATATATATATATATATATATTTATCAAAGTTCAGTCTATAGGTCCAGACCCATCATATGAACATAGTCCTCCCTATAAACCCTTGAATACGACGACATTTCGAGACCTTTCACTGTAACACAGGAAATAATAGGATCGCCTCGGATAACCCATCCGAGGTCATTCATCAGAAAACCTTCCTTGAGCTGTTCACTACCAATCTATACTTGTGAAAGAGATCTTCAGTAACTACCATCCGAGGCCCCGTCTCCGGGATTTAATGAGACATAGACTGTGCATGACGTCGGAGCCTCGAGGATATCTATGGCACGAATAACATCCACAACATTACTATATGGTATCATCAAAGTCCTAACAGATCTCCAGAAAGCGTATCGGGAATCTAGAGACTTTTGTCTTGGGAAATCTGGAGGCTCAATCTTAGGGAATATATGCTCGGGGTCTCAGGACATACTTGTTAAAGGACAGTACTACGATATCCACGCCCCGCGATTTTTGCAGCAAGCTTTTAAGACACGTCAGTTATACGATGACACGTGTCTATAGGTACATAATTCTATGATTCTAATATAACTGAATCCAGAAATAATGGGAGGTACATTTTAACTTTAGAGAGAACTTTTTCACTGACTCACATAACACACAGTAGGGAGAGAAAACATCTAGGCACACACGATTCTCTAATTTTGTCTTGCTCTTTTCACTCCCACACACAAGCAAAATCCTCACTGATTTAAGTATCGGAAACTGGCTTTACCTCTGAGGTTCCCATTGTTTGTACTTTACAAAATTGGAGCTCAAGAAAGAAGACAAGCTGATGTCGGAGGTTGAAGACGACCACAACTTCTCGTATTAATATTTGATGTCGTTTGTGGAACTTGAACAAAAAGTCGAAAAATAATCAACTTCGGTAAAGATGACGAATACCAGAGGCTATTAAATCAGGAGATATGTATCAAAACAGAGAAACACAGATGGGAACTCCATTAATGCTACTGCTGTAGCAGATGGGGCTAACAATACCTTGCATGAGATCTTTGAGCATGAAAGCTTTCGATTTAATGTCGATAAAGGTCATATACGTAGATTACACCATTCAAGGGAGACGGACGAGATGAACCATTTACTGTAGCTACTCTAAAACAATGAACAACGACATGCAGAGAAAGATTAGCAAATACAGATACTGGTAAAAGAAATGTTAGAAATAAAGAAGATGATACAACCAAGCATATTGGGTACAAAGGTACCAGACAAAATTGTGGAGAGTAGTATTCTCTGACCAGAAGCCATGACAAAGAATGATGAAGGGGCAAGGAGGAAGTCCCTAACTAAAAAGTATACAGCAATAGAGAAGGGAAAGAATAGAGCTGTTGAGGAGCCCCACCTGAAGAAGGTGGGAGGTAAGGATGCATATATGCCTTCCCTTTCCTATGAGAGGCATCAATCTGAATCTACACGGGTATCTGAGAGCCCAGAAGCAGTCTATGAGAAAACTGATGAAATCAGCTTACTCCCAGGTGATATGAGAATGATTTTGGAGGAGAGATGGAGGAGAGAACGTGAAGCTTTCAAACACAGGCATTCGAGCCATAAAGAGGATTGGGGGATTGACACTAAGGAAAAAGATGTAGAGGCCTTGGTGAGAAAATTGATAGAGAAAATAAATAGTGAGAAGATGCGTCCCTGAGGTGCATCAGCTGAGTCTATCCAACAAACAGGGTCTACTAGAAGTCACCTTTTGCCCCTAAACTGCTGGATTAGACTTTGCCTCGAAAGTTTAAGATGCCCCAAATTACTCCATTTTCTGGGAAGATAGACCCATCACTATACATGAATTTCTTCTATGAGATGATGCTTATTCAGGGTCTGAGTGAAGACCAGATGTGTCGCTTATTTCCACTGACCCTAGAAGGATAAGCAAGAAAATGATTTGTGGGTTTGACTCCGGGAAGCATACGAGATTTTAGACAGTTATATGATGTATTCACCACGGAGTTTAGAGGAGTAGCCAGCTCTTTATTGTTATTCAAAGAAAGAAATGACGAAAGTCTCAGGAGTTTTGCCAGGAGATATCATGAGGAAGTGCTCGAGCTAGGAGCCTTTCATCATCCTTTGGCATTGGAAGGGTTGAAACAAGGGCTGAAAATAGACAGGGCTTGGTATTCCATATACAAGTCCTCGGTGAAAATATATGAAGCTGCTCGAAGAAAATTACTTGATGAGATTGAAGTTGAAAATCAAGTAATACTGAAAATAAAGGAGGAGAAACCAGTGTGGGTTCCCTCGAGAGATAACAACCGGTTCAAGAAGCCTGACAATAAGAAGTGAAGAAATAACAAGAGAAAGTTCTCTGAGGTGAACTGCGGGAGAGATAGAGCCCCCGAGTATTACCAGAATGACAGACGTAAAGAGGAGCCTTATGTCAGGAAAAGAAGATCGCCTCGGAGAGATGACCCAAGGCGAGTGGCTCAGGTAGAAAAGAAGAGAAAATTTAATCCTCTTAATGCACCCCTTTCCCAGATTTTAGAGGAGGTAAAGTGGCGGGGAACCCTTCTGCTAGACCCCCGTCCGATCAAACACAAGCCAACTGGAGAAGCAAAGAACAAATTCTATGAGTTCCATCAAGAGGTGGGACACTTAACAAACAACTGCTACGATCTCCAGAACCAAATTGAGGTTTTGATTAGGAATAACTACCTGATCGAAATTGTGATTCAAGATGATGATAGAGCCCAAAACCTGAGATAGGCTCATAGGCTCAACGAGGCGATGGTGATTACAGAAGGTCCCACATTGGCTAAAAATTTGAATAACTCTCAAAAGAATTATTCTTGATATTCTTTTTTGAGCACAAATATTGAGTCGCACGTGTTGAATGTACGTGCAAAAAAGAAGCTAAGAGTGGCCTCGATCCCAATACTGTTCACGAACGAGGATGAATGTGGAGTTCATTACCCCTATAACGATGCTCTAGTTGTTACACTGGCGGTGGGGACTTCTTAGGTTGGTAGAATATTGATTGATATAGGGAGTTCCATCGACATTATTTTCAAATAGACCTTGAATTCTTTGGACATTGAGGATCTAAGGTTAAGACCTGCCGAGATTACTCTACATGGATTCACAGAGTCATGTATATATTCCTTGGGAACAGTGCAGTTGCTAGTAACAATGGGTGACAGACCGTATCAGAAGACTACTATAGTAGAATTCCAGATCATCGATTTGAAGATGTCATACTCCATGATTGTAGCGAGGCCATTCCTCAGATCTACAAAAGCAGTAGAAAGCATTCATTATATGAAGTTGAAGTTTAGAGCAGGAGATAGAATCAGGATTGTAAGGGAAAATCAGAGAGAGGCCCGATCCTACTTTGCTACCGCTTCAAGGAATTCTTACTGTATCCATAAACATCCACTAGAGGAAACAATTAAGGGATATGCAGAAGGTGATCAGCAGGAAGAGCCATTGGAAGGTGCAGATAAGAAGACAGGCCAGTTCAAGGAGTCGTCATCTGTCGAGCCAATTGAAGAGATGAAGTCAGTTGTTGTGGATGACAAGTGGCCCGAGATGTCTGTGAAGATTTGGCGTAATTTGACCTCTGAGCACAAGGCATCATTGATTAAAGTATTAAAGCAGAATACCGATGTATTTACCTGGTCCCATGATGATATGCCTGGAATCAGTATTCGATTTATTTCTCACCAGTTGATGGTGAGCCTAAATTTCAAGCCTGTGGCCTAGAAGAGGCGAACATTCAACTGCAAAAGGAGGGAGGTCATAAAAATAGAAGTTGACAAGCTTCTAAAAACGAGGTTCATCCGATAAGTCCAATACCCCAAATGGATTGCAAATATGGTGATGGTGAAAAAGGCCAACGAAAAATAGAGAATATGTGTGAACTTCACCAATCTGAATAAAACTTGCACAAAAGATAGCTTTCGTCTCTCAAAAATTAATCAGTTGGTATATGCCACGGCAGGTCACGAGCTCCTTAGCTTTATGGATGCTTTCTTGGGTTATAATCAGATCAGAATGCATGAACCTGATCAGGATAAGACAACCTTTGTCACTGATCAAGGACTGTACTATTTTACGATTATGCCTTTTGGATTGAAGAATGCAGGGCCACATTTCAAAGGCTAGTCAATAAGGTTTTCATACCTTTGATCGGGTCAACCATGGAAGTTTATGTAGATAACACGATCACAAAATTTGTGAAGGCCTCGGACCATGCCAGATACCTGAAGGAAACCTTCTCTTACTTAAGGAGGTACGGTATGAAATTAAATCCCGAGAAATATTTATTTAAATTTAGAGTTAGAAATTTTCTTGGGTACATGATCAGTGAACGAGGCATTGAGACCAACCTACAAAAGGTTAAGGTCATTCTAGATTTGAAGCCCCCAACCACAATAAAAGAACTGCAGAGTCTTATAGGGAGATTGGCAGCCCTGATTAGATTTATCTCAAGGGCCACTAATAAATGCTTCCCTTCTTCCAGATGATGAGAAAAAGCAAGAGACTGGAATGGGATAAGAGTTGTGATAAGAGTTTTTGAGAGCTCAAGGAGTATTTGGCTCATGTTTCTCATCTCGTAAACCCCAAGAAGAGAGACATTTTATAATTGTATCTGGCAGTTGGTGAACACTTTGTGAGCTTTGTTCTTATAAAGAAAGACGGGAAAATGATGTAAAGGCCTGTTTACTATACGAGCAAATCTTTGCTGGATGCTGAGACCAGATATATTCCACCAGAGAAGTTTGCCCTCTCACTTGTTGTTGCTGTCAGAAAGTTACACCCTTATTTTTAGACTCATCAGATAGTTGTAATGACAGATCAACCTCTAAGACAAGTTTTTCATAAACCAGATTTATTAGAGAGATTGGTGAGGTGGTCTGTTGAACTCAGTGAGTATGACATAGACTATTGACCTTGAAAAGCTATTAAGGGGCAAGCTCTAGTAGACTTTGTGACAGAGCTAACGGTCTCAAAAAAGCTGGCTATATTCTAGGTATCGGATATTGACAACACCTAGGATAAGAACAGTGCATCCGACCCTATGGTCTCGGAGGGTATTTGACAACTGCATGTCAATAGAACATCAAACCTTCAGGGAGGCGGAGCAGGAATAATCTTAAAGAGGCCTAATGGAGAAGAAGTTATGTACTCCCTGCGGTTTGATTTCAAAGTGACCAACAACGAGGTAGAATATGAAGCACTGATCAATGGGGTCAAGTTAGCTCAAGCCTTAGGAGCCCAGAAATTAATTATAAACAACGATTCTCAATTAATTATCAATCGGTTTAATGGGCAGTTCCAGGCTCGGGAGGACAACATGCAGGCTTATCTGGTCCAAGCTAAAAAGTTAATGGAGGCATTCCAAAGTGTCATAGTGAAGCAACTCTCTCAAACAGAAAATTCTAGAGCCGATTCCCTAGCAAAATTGGCCTTAGTGTTTAAAAGAAAAGCTCCAACTTCAGTGCCAGTTAAAATCCTTAAGTAGAGAAGTGTGAATCTTAAAGAAAGTTTTGTCGCTGCTATGCAATAAATCCCTGACCAAAAGTGGATGAAGGAACTGGAGTCTTATATTCAGCGTGGAAAACTACCAACTGACAGAAATGAGGCAAGAAAGATAAAGAACAGATCAGCTAGGTATGCTATTATTCATAATGTACTTTATAAACGTGGTTTTAGCCTGTCATATTTGAAATGTCTAAGACCAGATGAGGCTGATAAGATTCTCAAAAAAATCCACAATAGGATCTACGAGAGTTATGGTGGGGCTCGTTCTTTGATTTATAAAATTATTCGACAAGGATATTATTAGCCCACAATTTTGCAGGATGCTTTTAGGCTGGTTAAATCTTGCCATCAATATCAGATTCATGAAGATATTCTGAAACAGCCCCTGGAAGAACTCTCTTATCTTTCGAGTTCTTGGCCCTTCTCTCAATGGGGATTAGATCTAATTAGACCACTGTCGATCGCCCGAGCTAATAGCAAATATGCCATTGTGGTGATAGATTATTTTATGAAGTGAGTGGAAGCAGAACGCTCTCCAGTATAACAGCAAAAAAAACTACAACCTTCATCAAGCAAAATATCATATACCGCTTTAGAGTCCCATAAATATTGGTGATTGATAATGGGAAGTAGTTTGACAATGCTAAGTTTAGGGAATTTTGCTCGGATTTCATTATTAACCTGAGGTTTGCTACCCTAGCACATCTTCAGGCCAATGGACAGGTGGAAGCTACCAACAAAATAGTCAAGAAAGCACTCATAAAGAAGCTTAGAGAATATAAGGGAGCTTGGATTGACAAGCTACCTGAAGTACTCTGGGCCTATATATTCACTCCCAGGAAAGCGACAAGAGAATCTCCATTTTTATTAGCATTCGGGTGTGAAGCCATAATCTCAATAGAGATTGATGTCCTGACCTTTCGAGTGTAAAACTACAATGAAGAGAAGAATGAAGCTAGTCGAAGACTAGAGTTGGATCTATTAGAAGGAAAGAGAGACGCCGTGGTAATTCGGGTAACAACTCATCAACAGAAGGTGACCTGATATTATAATAAAAAAATCAGACGTAGAACCTTCTAGAGGGGAGATCTAGTCCTCCGACGGGTAACTCTCAACACCAAGCTCCCGAGTGAAAGGGTATTTGGAGTCAATTAGGAAGGACCATATAAAGTTGTTCAAATACTCAGATCAGGAGTCTACAAATTGGAGACCCCGAATGGCATCCCAGTTAGAAAACCGTGGAACACTGATAAATTAAAACTGTATTATCATTGATTCGACCCTCTTGTTATAAATCCCTGAGCCCATAACCAGCATCTTGAACATTTACTCCATGAAGAACTTCAATTATGCCTCTCTCTTCAGTACCCTCATTAGATCCGATTTCTATGTCAAGACTGGCTAAATCTTTCAAGCCTTATGCCAACGAGACTACGTCGTCTTCATGCTAAGGATATTTAGTAGCTTATGAAACCATGTCGTTCCGAGGTCATATGGACCACGTCGTCTAAGGCCGACTACTGGGACCACATCATCCTTGAGAAGATCTTATACCAATGAGACCACGTCATCTTCATGCTAAGAATATTTAGTAACTTATGAAACCACATCATTCCAAGGCTATATAGATCATGTCGTTCGAGGTCGACTACTAGGATCACATCATTCCCAAGAAGACTTTATGCCAACGAGGTCACGTTGTCTCCGTGATAAGGATGTATGTAGCTTGAGAAATCATATTAATCTGAGGCTTTGGGGACTTTAATATCCGAGGCTGATTATAAGGATCACGTCATCCCCAATCTCATTCATGTACGAGACCACGTCGTCTATGATTCGAGGCCATGTATTACTAACGGTTTATTTTATTCTTCATTATTTCTTGAATCGGATCATTAAATGGATAAACCTATTAATTTTCTCTGATTGTGTATACAGTTTATGTCAATGATCAATGAGATTAATATGTTGGCATCATATTTTTGTCTTATTATAATGAGCACATTTATTAAGACAGCATATTTATTATGTCAGATTTTACTGTATACTGTCCGACATGATCTATTATTTGATAAAATTTGTCTAAGTTATATACTCGAATATCCACATTAAGCTGATCTTATAATATTTTATGAGATTTATCTAAGTCATATGCTCAGATATCCAGATTGAGCTAACCTTATAATATTTAATAAAATTTATCTAAGTCATCTGCTCGAATATCCACATTGATCTGATCTTATAATATTTGATAAAATTTATCTAAGTCATCTGCTCGGATATCCACATTGAGTTGATCTTATTATATTTGATGAAAATTTTCTAAGTCACTCGCTCGAATATCTATATTGAACTGATCATATACGTAATAAAATTTTTCTAAGTTATATACTCGGATAGGTATTCTATGTCAGATATGGTTAAAAGAAAAGAAGATTCCATATAAGCTGAGATCAGATTCAGAAAGGCAATATTTTATTAAAGTATTCAATTCATACAGACTAAGACCAAAAGTTATTATTATTATTACAAGACACTCGGCTCTAATTTTCTTTATTTACAACTTCTGAGACTTATGAATTCTTGAGTGGATTGGGCTGCAGGTCTTTTACGGGCTCTGCAAGCTGACTGGTGAGAGGCTGCCTTATTGATGAAGGAGGATCGGTATGGGTTTCCTCTGCTGCAGCATCCGAGGTAGGGGTTTCTTTATCTATCTCTTGGTCGAGAACCTCGAATGTTGGCATTGCCCGCCCCAATACCTCATATAGCCACTCGAGGTCGAGGTGGGGATATTTCTCTTTAAAATTTTGGCAGGTCAGATTAATGGCCTGATCCATATTGGCCTCCCCCTCGACCTCGGAGGCTGACACTACAGCCTGGATTCTCTGAGGCTCTTCGGCTATTTGTTTCATCAAGATTTCTATCTCCGACTGTTAAAGCGCTATTCGGAACTTCAAGTTAGTGTTATGGAGACTAAGTTCAGAGTGTGCGGATTCCAAGAAAACAAACTAGAGTTCTAATTCTTCCTTCTCTTTCCTCCACGCTGAGTCCTTGGCCTCCCATTGAGTTCTCTCCATGGCCAAGTCAACCTCGGCCTTTTCTCGTTGTTTAACAGCGAATGCATTCTCTTTATCAAGCTTCTTTATTTTGCTCGTCTCATCTTTCTTGGCATTCCAATGTCATTTTATTTGATAACAAGCCTGCAAGTAAAGCAAATTGTTAGCAAGTTATGAAAGGACAAGTATTGAATATCAAGTATTGAACTTACCCGTAGACCCTATCGATATATAAATTCCATGGCCTCGGTCTCCTTCATATCATCTAGCTTCTCGATAACATGAGGTGTCAGGTGCTTCTTGGTGTCATTAATAATGTCCAGGACATGGAAAAAGTATTTTTATTTTCCCTCGGGGATATTACCATGCCTCAGCTCGACTATCTTTGCGACCCCATAAAAATATGTATCAGATTTTATAGAGCCCGACCCCTCGATCTTCAGCTTTTTTTGCCCTTGGTCGATCGGGGGGTAATTTCTTATCATTTTCTGCCTTTTTTCAAGGGATGGCTTCTCGACCATGATCTCCTTTCCTTTGTCTTGGACAATAAAAGGGGCAGACTTGGATTCTGACTCTGAAGGCCCTTGGTTCTTCTTCTTACCACAACATTTCCCCTGCTTTGTTGTGCTTCTGAGGGGGTGTTTGTTTTGAAGTCTTAGCTTGCTTCTTCTTCTCAGTGAGCTTGCCTAGAGAGGCCAAGGCAGATGATTTTCTAGACATTATGATTTTTGCAAAAATGACGAGCAAAAGAGTTAATCATATTTATAGTAAAAACACATATCATGAGATCATATATTTGTGAGAAGGTTTTTACTCTAGGCAAAATTCTTTTCTAGAGGTTTACAAAGTCTTTGCTTGGGCATGTTTTCAATAGACCCGAGGCCATGAGGTTCAAATCAGAAAGTAAAGATTTCTGATTTGAGGACTGAACCCTAGCTTGCCTAATAATTTTTAAACTATGGGGCCTCATCTTTGCCTCCCCTGTCTATGACAAAGTTTCACAAAATACACTCAGGACAGGGAGGTGTGGCTCAGAATTCCAATTGCCACCAACAAAGAACAATTTGTTCTTTCAATTTTTGTTGCAGGTGGGGTTCTCTTTAATTGGATTGGGTTTCCAAGGCCTTGCCTGAAGGTAGCACCAGTTTGGGGTTCTTCCCAGAGTTTTTCTTGAGTATAAATATGTGTTCTAGCTCTTCTATGGAAGGTAGTAAACTTTTTATTTTCCCCTATAAAACGAACAGTCCAGCTAAGGTTCTCCAGTCGTTTAGATTTAACTAGTACGGGGCTATCCTCATCATTGTGAGGACTCAGCATAAATATAATTGTAGGGGTAACCTAACCCCTAGGTGGAACAACTACTCGTTGAAGGCAACTTCACCCTCAAGAGGGTTACTGGGACTTTCATCAGTCTGGGGGCTAGGAGATATACATCTTCGGGAATCCCGAAAAGTGTTATGTAGGCCTCAAGATTAGTCTTCATGACCGTAGAGGTGAAACAGTCCTGTTAGTATGGGGACCGAACTTCTGATATTGGTGTCGAATTGGCCATCAATTCCAAGCCTTCTCCTAAGTTGTCTTCCCTAACAACAGCCTCAGGTCTGGTCGAACTGGAAGCAAAAGCCATTTCTGCCCTGAAAAACAAAGGGAAAAATAGTCAACAGGGCTGTTCGGGAATCATTGACAACTCTAAACATTTTTTATTTCTACCGAAGCTACTATATCCTATTATTCAGAGCCGAGACAATAATATAGTCTCTGTTTTCCTACAAACGATGGCACTATCGGTTTTAAATGTTTATACGAGACCACTGAGTCATTCTTATTCTAACATACTTTCTATTCTATCTAAGCCTATATTCACAGTTTGAAAAAAGATTACAAAAAACTAACCAGCAGGGATATATGATGAACTTATCGAATATAATGAGATTTGAAGATGCTCGAAAAATGGATCGAATATTACGAACAGAAAGCTGCTGGAAATCGTCAAGAAAGTGTAGAGAATGTTCTGAAAAATGTTTGTATGCAAATGATAACAAAAAGAGAAAAAAGAAGAATTCAGAGAAGAATGAGGTATTTATAGACGAGTGGGGAGAAGACCATAAGAACCCCAACCATCGTATAAGATCCAATGGACAGGAAGATGCCACATCATTCAAATCCGAAAAGCTAAGGGTCATGTCTCTTTAAATTTGAATTCGGATAGGGCCCATCACTGTCGAATTATTATGGTCCGAGTATCACAGTCTCTCAGTCTGGTCCTTCAATGGAGAAATGTCACGTGACTGACGGTTACATTTTCAAGAGGGGTAACTTAAAGATAACGGCAATAATTATGACGTGACATGATAGTCGAGCAGTCATCAATTAGTTTTTAATTAAAATTGGGGGATTTAATATTTGGATATTTTTACCGAGGCCTAGCCCCATCATACGGACATAATCCTCTCTATAAACCCCTGAATATGTTGACGTTCCGAGCCTCTCACTGCAACACAGGAAATGATAGGATCACATTGGATAACCCATCCGAGGCCATTCATCAGAGAACCTTCTTTAGGTTGCTCACTGCCAATCTATACTTGGGGAAGAGATCTTCAGTAACTACCATCCGAGGCCCCGTCTTGGGGATTTGATCAGATATAGACTATGTATGACGTCGGAGCCTCGGGGACATCTATGGCATGAATAACATCCACAACACTACTATATGGTGTCATCAAAGTTCTGACACATCTCTAGAAAGTGCATCGGGAATCTAGAGACTTATGTCTTAGGAAATCTGGAGGCTCTACCTCAGGGAATATGTGCTCGGGGCCTCAGGACATACGTGACAAGGGATAGTACCACGACAGCCATGCCCCGTGATTTTTACAACAGGCTTTTAGGACATGTCAGCTATACGATGACATGTGTTCATAGGTACAGAATTCTATGATTTTAATATAATTGAATTCAGGAATAATGAGAGGTACATTCTAACTTTAGAGAGAATTTTTTCACTAACTCACACAGCACACAGTAGGGAGAGCAAACATCCAGGCACACACGATTATCTGATTTTTTCCTCTGATTTTGTCTTACTCTCTTTACTCCCACACATAAATAAAATCCTCACTGACTTAAGTATCGAAAGGTTTTTGTCAAGAAATCGGTTTTACCCCTGAGATTTTTGTTATTTTACAGTTTACAGAATCAGAGCTTAAGGAAGAAAACAAACTGATGCCGAACATTGGAAACGATTATAACTTCTCGTATCAATAATATATATATATAAATTACCAAATTTTTTTTTGTAACTTTATTTATAAAACCAAATAAAAATCAGCTACATAAAATATACTTATAACAATAATAATTAAATAAAATTACAAATCAATGCAGTTAATGTGAACAGATAATATTAATTATACAACAACTAATACTATTGTTGTATTGAATAAGTTTGCATTTTATTATTATTAATAATTGATTATTTAATAATTTTAAGATATGAAAATATGTGACATATTTTTATTAGCATTTTAATAAATATTTTATTAAATTAAAAAATAACAAAACAAAATAAAAATAAAAATTGAACTTTAAATCAAATAAAAAATAAAACCAAAACAAAATCTTTGGTGTGATCCAACCGGACAATTTTATCTTCTTTTTTTGTCATAGTCGACTTCTGAATGGAAATCAACTTGGATCATGCCTAAAGGTCAAATAAATCTCATAATATATATATATATAATTTTAGATAATAATAAAAGAATTATTTACATATATAGATGAAGAATAAGTCGTGTCATAGAGATATATCATTGGTACTACACTTTAAGATTTAGAGGACATATAATTAAAGTGTGGCATCAAAATTACGTTCAGCCATTAGATTTAATAGCTGTAGCCCTAGCACAGATATTTGGCGATAGCTGTCATGACATCCGTTTTTGTTTTGCTTAGACAAGCAATCTCATCATTCATCAATTTGCTCTTTGCTTCAGAAATTTTATGGTCACCTGTTCCACTACCAGATTCAATGGCTGGTAGCATATAACTTTTATCAATCATCGATTACTTGCTTAAATACAGCGTGGATTTGCAAGAATAATAATAATAATAATAATATCTATTCACGTACCTAATCAAATTACATCAGCAAAAGCTAAATATTATGAGTTTGATTATGTCCTAAGCAAATATTCTTCTTCAGACAAACGAACAATTAGATAGGTTTAGTTGGTGTCATCAGAGGATACGAACAAGTAACTAAGGTTGGTCGAATTGGTTAGATGGAAAAGTAGACAGCGATAAACCCATGCAAGACTTACCTATTAACGTTCTATATATTTATTGAAAAAACATGAAAAATACTACAAAGACATACATATATATACAGTTGGGAATCAACATAAACAGGCAGAATAAATGAATGTATTGCATATTCAAGAATTGCCCATTAGAAATGAATGTATTGTAGAATAAATACTAAATGATAGAAGAATATATATTCAGTTCTCTGCGGTTTCAAGTGTTATATATATATATTTTTAAGGCATAAAATTAATATTTTGTTTCCTCTTTATCATTTTGTTTTGAGTATCAAAAAATTATTTTATAAACATCACTGCAAATGTTTTTCTTACACGCTCTCACTAAATAATTATAATAAAGAGATCAGAGGAACCAAATACTTGGTATAGACCATAGTCCATAAACATACAAAATATATAGTCGCTGACTTGCCTTCTCAGTAGAGACAATGATTTGATCAGGACGCTCACCGGGCTTCACAATCATGCTCGTCCAACAATGTGTTATGTCACCAGTTTTATAATCATCTAGGGCATACGGTTCATTTCATATGCCCCAAGTTTTTCTATGTATCATCTGTGTTGTTTTCAAGTCTTTGTTGGATTCTTTGAACAAGCCATATGGTTCTTTAACAAAGTATTGAAACATAAAATCCCTACTTAATTGAGTGGCTTTTGGCCCAATACATGTGCTAATTTACTTTATTCATGAACCTTTTAAGGATCTTTTAAAGTTCAGAGATACCCAGATCTATTAGTGAAAAGAAAAACTCAATTTAAAAAAGCATGATAAGGCCTTGATTCAAATTTCTATGGCGCATCACTGTCGGCAATGAGCATGGAGGAGAAAAATCAATGAAATTATGAACAGGATAAAAAGTTCAGTACATGCACATGGATATTCATATCAATAATCCTGGCCCCCGGCTCTGGCCGTCTGCTAGTTCTTCATTATTTTCGCTTTCTCTTCACTTCTAACACCCAAGTTTTAATTTTCATACACATGCATGGGTTCATCCGTGTTAAATCATCTTCACATGGGTTGTTGATTATATTATATATATTTCTCTTGGTCAAATCTAGTCCCCACTGTCTCTGATGTTAGCAGCTTTTTCTTTGCCTCCCTTATGTGGGGATGGGAGAAACAAATTCAAAGTTCAAACCCAACTCCCATACGAGAAAAAGAGTTATGTAATTTAAAATGCACAATTTCAAAGTACAAATTATCAAAAAATGCACATGCACATGTGCACTGAAAATTGAATACATTATTATAAAATTTAATTTGAGTGCTGATTAATGCTGTGACAGATGAAATTTGTACATTAAATCTTATAAAGATAGATAGAAATGATAACAGTTTTTTAAACTCAATATCATCATCTATTTAATTTTTATTTTTATATTTATTTAATATTATATAATTATTTAATATTATATAATTTTTATTATATATACGAAAAATCTTAATATATCGAATCGAATATAGATACTAATCGAATTGATCTGTCATCATTTATTAAAAGAATAGTTCGAATAAAATTTATAATCTAATCTCTTAAATACTGTATAAAAAAAATTATAAGATAAAAATCGAATTTAAAATTATAAAGCCAATAGATTTAACTCCACCACCGTGTCATCTGGGGAGGTTATTATTTTGAATGTTATTCATTCAATACTTGTTTTGTTTTGCTCTTTGACCTTGTTAAGCATGGGTCCAGTGGAAATATGTTGTTATTTATTTCTTTGTTTATTTAGCGTATGTAAAGTTGCCATGTGCACTTGTAATAATATTGTTCTCATAAGAATTATTTGTTTTATTTAATTAATGCATGATTAGGATTTAGTTAGGCTTGATAAGCACGCAAATCAGTTGCAACTTTATGGATAGTTTGGTAATTTTGGTGACTTAGTTTGTTAACATCTCGCTTAGCGCGGTAGTTTTAATTCAAAGGCTAATATCAACTAATGAGGAAGTCGACGCCATAACCATTCCTTCAATTCCCACTTTTTGCAGATAATTGAAGATAAAAAATAAAGAAATAAATTGATAAGATTGAAACTTGTACATTTTATATCCTTTTCTACGGTTTTATACCTGAAGAGAAAGAGAAAGAGAAAGAGAAAGGGAGAGAAGGTTACGATTGACAACATATTTGTATTTCTCTTTCTCGACACATTTGTTAGATTTTCTGTAACTTATCGAGCTCCTTTACCTTTTTCCCATCGGGTTTTGAAATAACATCACAGCTGCATGAGGTAAGATATGGTTGCAATTATTTATCTGCTTTATAATTTTGTGATTATTAATGGATTCTTGAGAATTATGACAATTTTATTATTGATTTCGAAAGTGCATACATTTTCATCTATAGAAAATTGAGCAGAATTCAAACAAAAACTTAAATGTTTGGTGAGGAAGAGTAAAGATTTGATTAATTCAAGCGCTGCAGACTTAAAGGTCTTAATACTAGTACATGGATTTCTATGTTTTATTTTTCTTTCAGCGTTTTTCGCGCAGAATGTCTGAATATTGAATTTCGTTTGTGATATATTGCATTATTTTTGCGATTTCACATTTGTTGGATTAGAAGCTCTGTTTCCTAGATTCTATTTTTGGGAATTTTTGGCTGAGTCTATCTTTTGGATTTTGCTGTGAACATAACTAAATTTCAGACGACATTGAAACAGCCAAAAACTAGATTTTTTTTTTCCAATTCGGACTACCTATTCCGCACTGCACTGCACATGGAGAGAGTGAATAAGAATCAGCAAAAGATGACAGCATTCCTTGGAAAAGAATGTCGATTCTCTTCTTACAGGTAAAAATTTCTATCACTATATATTTTTTTCTTTAATGATTCCCAGCTCATTTTTTTATTAAAATAGTATGACATTGAAGGAGAAGACTTTCGACAGACTGTAATTGGGGACCATTGGAGAAAAAAATCCAAATTTGAATATTAAAAATTTCCATAAACCCAGCTGTTTGTTCATGACTTATTAGTCTCAGATAATGATAGTAGCTGATGATTGAGAATGTGTGTATTTTTATGAAGTATTTGGATTAAAAAAAGCAAAGTAAATAAATGGGTTTCTTGGTTGACACAAAACACTGATTTCAAATTAGCTCTAACCCATGATTAGTTTGTTCATGCAGGTGATGACTTATGTACCAAAAAGTTGCTGGCCCTTATGTTTTGTATGAGACCAGCAAGGTTTACTTTATTTGACAACGTCTGAAAGGAGAAGCATTAATTGAGTAGTGAAGAAAAAGTTGTGAGGAGTTGAAGAAAAAGTTGTGAGGAGTTGAAGAAAAAAGAAGCGAAATATATAAGGTCTTAATCAGAGTGCGTTGATTTCTTTGTATGGTCTCATTTATAAGTTCTTTGGAGTTGAGTTTATCAAAAAGTGTGAGCGAAGGTCAGAGATGGGAGCCGCTGATGAGGAGGAGCCAATCCAAGGATCAAGCCTGGGTAGCTGCTTTGACAGAATTTTTGTTTCAGTTAGGTTGAGGCCATTGAATGAGAAAGAAATTGCAAGGAATGATGTCTCAGATTGGGAATGCATCAATGACAACACTATCATATACAGGAACAATCTTTCAGTTGCTGAGCGGTCAATGTATCCAACTGCCTATACATTTGGTAAGTGTTTACATAACTCCACTATAATTTGATTTTCTTTGGACAAATGAATGCCCTGTTTCTGTCCCAAATAGAATGAATTTTGAGAAATAACTTGTGTAGTCATTATGGCAAGTTACAAATTCCCATGTATGAGGAAAGTTTATCTCATATTAATATTACCCATTGCCTACAGATTTATTAATGGTGATTTTTTTACTCCAATTTTAGTTTCAAGTAATATTTTCCTGCAGTCATGTAACAAGGTTGGCAGGACCATTGTAGACATTGTAAATGAGTTGAAATTGTTTTCTTTCTGCTACATCCTTTTTATAAGAAGATCATATTGTTCAGGTCATATGTGTCAAGCCTTTATCTTGTATAGAATTAGCATCAATCTTCTCATTACTCTTCTGATCTGTTCTGTTATTTTCTGTTTGTGGGCTTAATTTTTGGTTCTAGACAGAGTTTTTAGTGCTGATAGCACTACAAGGAAGGTGTATGAGGAAGCAGCTAAGGAAGTTACTCTTTCAGTTGTCAGTGGCATAAACTGTAAGTAGCACACTCCCTCTTTCCCATTTTTTTCATTTTCCTTTCATGAACTCTGCTGTGAATGCCATCAACTAATTTTATATTGAACTATGTCTCAGCAAGTATTTTTGCATATGGACAAACCAGTAGTGGAAAGACATTCACCATGAGTGGAATTACTGAGTACACCATGGCAGATATATATGACTACATAGAGAAGGTAATGAAAATTCTAATTCATTATCAATTCTGCTAACCATAGTAATTCTCTTGTTTGACTAAAGGAAAATGTGTTTCCATCTTCTTTTTGTAGCACAAGGAAAGAGAATTCATTATGAAGTTTTCTGCTATGGAGATTTACAATGAATCTGTCAGAGACCTCCTTATTCCAGATATCATTCCTCTTAGACTCCTAGATGATCCAGAGGTGAATTTCATCTTTGGCATCATGAAGAATTAATTTCTTGTATATATTTTCATACTAACTCTAATTAAACTTGATAGAGAGGAACTATTATTGAGAAACTCACGGAGGAAACTCTAAAGGACTGGAGTCATCTTAAAGAGCTTTTATCCATCTGCGAAGGTAAGGATTTTAACTTAAATAGTGGTGTTCTCACAAAATAATTAACTACTTTAATTTAACTAATGTCCTAGTGCATTTTGGTAGCTCAAAGACAGATAGGAGAAACTTCTCTGAATGAAACAAGCTCCAGATCTCATCAGATATTGAGACTGGTAATCTGTTGTTGATTACGATAAAGGTTTTTATATAGCACTGCTTTATAGCTAAGATATTTCTTTTACTGAATTATGTTTCTGCTTCAGACAATTCAAAGTTCTGGACGTGAGTTTTTAGGCAATGACCCAAGCTCCCTTACTGCCACTGTGGTATGCAACATTATTATTTTTCTTTTTTTCCAATAAAAGATTTTAGTTTTAGATTAGTACTGCAGGAAAAGCAATATCTAAAATTCTGTTTTGGGCAGAATTTTGTTGATCTTGCAGGAAGTGAGCGAGCATCTCAGGCCTTATCAGCTGGGACAAGATTGAAAGAAGGTTGCCATATAAATCGCAGTTTATTAACGCTAGGAACTGTTATCCGTAAGCTAAGGTTAGCTTGTCTAGTAGCAGTGCTGTTCTTTAACCTTTTGTAAATTGAGAAATTGCAATGCATTTTTTTGACGATAATGATATGTCCTAATACAGCAACTAAAATCTCACTCACTTTATTTTCTTGTAAACTTAGTGGGATGTAACAGAAGGAGATGATTGTAAGGTATTGTAGTATAATAGCTGCATTTGATCCTATTCTCCTTTACTCTCCTTTAGTCATTGCAAGGAACCTGACATGTTTTCTTTCTTCTATGATGGTCATTGATAAAGCAAGATGACTAGTTTATTTTGAAAGTCAGAGCCTTAAGCACTCGTGTGACTAGACTAGACTAGACCCTTGCCTTTCAAATTATTGTGGCTGATATTTTGATTTCTTGAAGGAAATGCAGTGTGCTGCATTGTAATATGTGATTAGCATAGCTTATATGTTCCTCCTTGAGTTTAATATGTGACTTCTGAGTTCAATGTGTTCTAACCTGTTAGCCTCAAAAATTTACATAACATCGGTTTGAGTTCATCGGGGCAGATGGTGTTAAAAAAGGTTCACTACTTTGATATACTGTGAAGGATTGACAATACAGGAGATTAAGGATGTCTTGCTAAGTTAATTTTTGTTGTTAACGGTGATGGTATGGTACATCTTGCCAATCATAACTAAAAAGTTACTAGGATGAGTAATTTTTTTAATTGTTTTTTAATATTTAAACCTCTAGAATTCAATGAATTTTATTACAATTATTTTTGTCTCTCATTTGTATTATTTTTATGGTTTGTTATAGCAAGGGAAGAAATGGGCATATTCCTTTCAGAGATTCGAAGCTAACCCGCATTCTGCAGTCATCTTTGGGAGGTAATGCTAGAACTGCCATCATATGTACCATGAGCCCTGCACGAATCCATGTTGAGCAATCAAGGAATACCCTCTTGTTTGCGAGTTGTGCAAAAGAAGTAACTACCAATGCACAGGTCAACATAGTGATGTCTGATAAAGTGTTGGTAAAACATTTGCAAAGAGAATTAGCTAGATTAGAGAATGAGTTGAAAAGTTCAGGAAAAACCTTTATTTCGCCTGATTCTGCTGCAATGATGAGAGAAAAAGACCATCGGATACAACAGGTGATGAATAGTCTCAGCTCTTATAGTATCAAGTATTAACTTTAGTACCGATTAAATTCTTCAAAAGACTGTTTCGTCTATGATACATATCAACAATGATGCATATGTACAGTATCTATCTTCATGATAGTATGTTGACGAAAAGTAAATCAGATTGATGACATATTGAAGCACTTTTTTCACCAATATCTTATTGGTTCATCTAGGTTCTTCAATAGCTGATTCTTAATTTTTTATTATCCTTAAGGTTGCAAAATTTCTGACTAAATACTCCGTCAGTCTTTTTGCCCGTCTATCTTTGTCCCAACTTTTGTTCGCTCAGCAGCATTCTGCTACACACAACCTGACCCATATCTGTCCAGCAACCCATAACTAGAATCATAGTTTCCTTGAGGTTTCAAGATCACGCATTTGTGTTTTCATCACTTCTGCTTGTAAGTATCTTGTGTAAAGCTTCGAGCTTACTGCAAAACTGTTCACAACCCTCTTCATGCATGATAACCACAGTAACAGTTTCTTCATTTCATTTGATTGTAGCTTTCTTTTCAATCCTGGTTTCTCGTTTTCTTAACCTCAACAGTTCAGTTATGAGTCCAATTTTTTTTCAATTTGTTTATTTTTCCAAATTCATTCAATTTATAATATTTATGTATCCATGGAGAAGCAGGGGTTAGGGTTACTGAAACTGTCAAAATTTAAACTTAAATGTTAGGACTGTACAGAATCTCAGACTTTGATACCTACAATTCCACTAGAAGTTTAACAATATAAAGAAATGCAGCACTTCAAAACTTAACCCAAGAACGAACTCTGCTCACTTGCATTACGTACCACATTTAAAACCAATCCCTTTCCAACAAAAATAAGCTTGAAAATAAGTCGATGCATGGCCCCAACTAGTTAGAGATTAAGGCTTAGTTGATTTGGGGATTGTAGTTCTGATTCAACCGGACAAGTATGTGTGAACACGTGTTACAGATTTTGCCATTCATGGATGCAACAGTCAGAAATTTATGACAAACTGAAACCCTGAATTTTTTTGTTCTACTCCCCATCATGCAGCTAGAAAAAGAAGTAGTTGAGCTGACTATGCAGCGTGACCTTGCTCGGTCTCAAGTTGAGGACCTACAACGAAGGGCTGTAAATGGATCAAATGATAGGCCACCAGTGGTATATGTATGAGAAGTTCAATTTTTAATTTAATCATCCAAATATGTCTTAGCATACCTTCCCTATCCTAACTTTACTTTTTGTGCACTGTCCTCATCCAGGCAGATCTGGATAACCAGTACCCTAAATTGCGAGTGCGAAGTTCATGGGATTTTGAAAATCTAAAGATAGAGACCCAGACTTTGGCAAATCCGCAGAGTCTAGATATAAGTGTCAGATCTCCAGACACATCTCAGTATTCTGATGGACACAGCAGGAGTAGCTCTGATGAGAACTTCTTCCAGATTCCTGACTTGGAAAAGGATTTCCCACCTACAAAATCCTATGAACAGGATGAAGTCAGTGTTCCTAACTTTATTGGGAGTGATTTGCTAGAGGAGATTGAGGAACATAATGATGAGAATGTAGAGGATCTTTACAAGGACGTTCGATGCATTCAGTTGGAAGAAATCACAAACAGAGATGCAGAATCAATCAAATCAGAGTCCAGCCCGAAAAGAGAGGAAAATTCAGATATGCCATCGGCTGTTCTAAACAAAACTACATCTGGATTGACCAAGACTGAGAATGGAGGAAAAAGTGAAGAATTGAGGTCGCCCAACTTGAAGAAACAAAAGGATTGGAAGAACATCCTTCTTGATTCTGTTATTCCATCTACCATAGAACCATCACTGTGGCTTCTAGAGAAAGACATGTCATTTACTTCTAGTAAAAGTACAAGCTTGAAGTTAACAAGGAGTAAAAGTTGTAAAGCCAGGCTAATGACTAGTTTGTCTCCATATCAACTTGGCAATGGTGAAAAGAATGAAAAGACACCTCCAACTGGGTTTGAAAAAGATTTCACGGGAAGACCAGGTGGCCTACAAAAGAAATTTTCTGTATTGAAGTATGCTGTTGACAGTAGGGATTTATCAACAAATGAGTCTCCAACATTAGCCGCCAGTAATCCTTTCGATGAGCTTAAATCACAGAACGTTGGAACTTCAGACTGTGCAGAAAGTTCTAGTTGCAGTACCTCATTTGCACAAATGGAGGAAATGAGTGATCCTCAGGATGAGAATCAACTTACTGATCATGGGGTAAGTGTGTAATTCGTCCCTTTTTCTTTATAATCACATAAAAAGTTGATCTCACTATCTCAAATCTCTGATAAATAGCAAAAACTACTGAGCAATGTAGTACTAGACAGCTTTTGTTTCTATTCCATTTTTTCTGGAAAGTTTAGCTCCCTTAAGAATCTTAATTGTTCATGTATGATAAATACAGGACATGCGGTCAAAATCTGTTTTGGTACCAGCAAAGAGTGTAAGAGATGTTGGCTTGGATCCAATACAAAATTGGGATTGGCCTTTTGAATTCAAGAGGCTTCAAAGGCAGATCATTGAACTCTGGCATGCTTGCAATATCTCACTGGTTCACAGGACCTACTTCTTCCTGCTATTTAGAGGAGATCACAAGGACTCTATCTACATGGAGGTAGAGCTAAGGCGACTGACCTTCCTAAAGAATGCATTTTCCCAGGGTAATCAAGCCTTTGAAGATGGCCGAACTGTGACATCTGCTTCGAGGTATAGCCATTGCATCTTACCATAAAATCTCTGGTTTTTCATTTTTACATCAATCGGAAGTTTATAGTTTGTTTTCATTCTTAACAGCATGAAGGCACTTCATCAAGAGAGGCATATGTTGAGCCAACAACTGAAGAAGAAGTTCTCTAGAGAGCAGAGGCAGAATCTATTTCTAAAATGGGGTATCGGATTGCAAACAAAGCATAGGGGATGGCAATTAGCCAACCAGATCTGGTCTGACACAAAAGACATGAACCACATTGCAGAAAGTGCTACTATTGTATCGAAGTTGGTTACTTTTGTAAAGCCCGAGCAGGCTTTCAAGGAGATGTTTGGACTCAATTTTGCCCCTCGACGGCGATCATCAACCAACAAATTGAATCTTTGGAAACGCGGTGTGATGTCTATCTTATAAGCTGATTCTGAATCATCTAGAGTACAATTGGTCAGACTTAATTTTCACATATCTTTTTATTCTGTATTTTCTGACTAGGTTTTGGGATTGATTTTAAAAAAAAAAATTGTAAATCCTGTGCTGGAAAGGACGTATAATTTTAAATATCATGTAAAGGAGGGAGGGATATATATTTATATCTATATC
>JAVXUL010000020.1:10021290-10037782 GCA_035590515.1 Trichilia minutiflora
GATAATTAGGAAAAATACTAGCCAACTATTTCTGCCTCAACCAAGAATAAGTTTATAAAATTTAACATAGTCATTAAGCCTTCAATAAAAGAATGCAATTGTGACAAAATCCAAGAAAAACTTTGGAGAAAGAGCAATTTTCAAGGAATCCAAAAACAATAATAAACTAATAAAATTGAACACAGCTGTTAAGCTCCAGTAAAGAATGCAATCGTGTAAGAAAACACAACTTTTTGAGAAAAAACAATTTTCAATTAATCTAGATTTCTATAATGTTGATGCAATTCACCACTTAAGCATCTTCACAAAAACTAAGATGCAGACTACAGCAAACTATTTACCAGTTACTGCTAAACATATAGAAGCTCATTTCTCTAACCAAAACATATTTGTTTCACTCTCGCTATAACTAGGTTATTCTCAACTGTTTAAATCATCTTGTCATAAGAGGAAACGAGATCCCAATGATAAATACCCTAAACAATTATCTAAGGTTGATCACTCAACATAATTAAACGAGTTATTGAATCCAATGCCACTTAATCAATCTTTACTCATCAAATTTAAGGGGAACAAAAGAGCTAAGCACTCCTAGTTTACACTACTGTAACATAGTGTCAGTTTGTCATTCATAAAACTTCCCCCATCTGGTTCTATTCAAGTTCTATCTAGAGAGAACTTTGTATAGCTTTATCTGAGTGTATGCACTTCTAGCTTTGTGCATGATCATCAAGGGTGTATGTGAGATTGCATTTGCCAGCAGCAAATTCTTTCATAAAATTCATATTCCTACTTCTGTTCAGAAAATTTTAAAGCATTTAACACTCGGTCTAGATTTTGCAGCATGCAACTCGGCAACAGGATTGGAATTGGATATGCAGATCATCTTTGCCACAAAAACTAGAGACTAGTACATAACATTAACATCAAATGAAAAATTTAACCAATCATATATAAATTTGAAGAGTCAGTTACTTAAAATATGTATGCATAAATACCTGACACCAGCATCACCTACGATTCCGATAGCCATACCAGCAGAGAGACCGGCAAGACCACAAGCGAGACCCGAAGACAAGTGAGCGTATCCATCGAATAGATAATATGATTTGGCCTTAGGGTTAATACCGGTACTAATAATAACGGCAATAATTAAACCATAAATACCTAAAACTCCTGCCATCACAACTGGCACAATGGATTTCATTACAAGTTCTGGCCTCATGACTCCCATTGATGCCACGCCCACTCCGCTCTTCGCTGTCCCATACGCTGCTCCCATACCTGAAAAAAAAAAAAATTTACAATTTCTTTTTCATGAAGGATTTTAAAATTTGAAGCACAGTAATATGATGAGGGATTAAGGTTTAGTTTCTTGCAGGAGAAAACGAGTGCAGCGGCGGCGCCTAGGAATCCAAAAAACGGCGCCGTTTCGTCACCGTTGAATGTAGATGACATCTTTCTTTCAGCCTCCGATTTATTTGCAGAAATCTGGGACTTTTGAAAATGAATCTGATAGACTGATACTACGCGAAAGAGGATTGAAGGAGGATAACTAGAAGGAAGGAAGATTCCTATGTGGCCCCACAGATGTATGTCACGTGTGCCACGTGGAGTAGGCTCTATAGTTTTTTTGCACGCTAAATTGGGCTTGGAGTAATGGCTAAAAGATAGTTCTAAATAGCCATCAAAACTCTTAGCAAAAGCCAAGTTTCAAAAGTTAAAATGGTGACCTTCTAATTGAATTTGATATTAAGGTAATATATTCACACAATTATTTTTGTCTGTTACTTTAATGTCATTGTTATAAAATAAAATTTATCTTAAAATATCAGTGGTTTATGAAATATTGGTATTATTAAATTTATTTTATAATTTGTTTTTAAAATTAAGTAAAAACCCAAACATACTTTTTACCTGATTAGCTTTTCCATGTACAGGCTCCATTAGCATAGCTTTTTACGATTGCATAGTACTTTGCAAGGTGATTTAGATGTTCCTTATGCAAAATAAAACTGAAACTCGGCCACTTTTACAATATTTTTATCCTTATGTTGAGATTCAATTTAACAAAAGAATTAAAATTATTGATTCTGATAATGGTGTTGAGTTTTCAATGAACGAATTTTACAAAATCAAATGAATTGTGCACCAAACAAGTCGTGTTCATACTCTCCAACAAAGGGAATTTGTAGAAAGGAAGCAAGGTCATTTACTAGCTTTGCTAGGTTTCAAGCTACCCTTCCTCTTCAATGTGTTTTAACTGCCACTTAGGTCAGGTAAAATCTCATATGAATTACTTTTTGAAAAAAAAATCCCTACTTATGATCATATTAAAGTTTTTGATTGCCTTTGCCCACCAACACAACTCTCAAAAACTAAATTTGATCCTAGAGTTTCATATTGTCTTTTCCTTGGTTATCTACATGCACAAAGGTTATAAGGTGTATGATTTGTCTTCTCAAAAAGTCCTTATTTCTAGAGATGTTTATTTTCATGAACATATCTTTCCCTTTGCTGGTGGTAGCATACCTATCCCTGCACCACAAAATATTTTACTATATCCCACAACTGAACTCAAGAACAACGTAGAGGATGAACATGAAAATATTCAACCTTTAATAGAGCACAAACTAAATGGTAAGCAAAATATTGCACATTCAGATTCATCTTCGACACAACTCATTCTTTGACTGTCAACTCGTGAATCACATCCTCCATCCTACATTCAGGTTATCACCGCAAGGTGGCTATATGTGATTTACAATCTTCAATGTCTTTTTCATGCCGTGTAAGTACTGCTCATCTCATAGAAAATTTCTTATCTTACAATAAATTTTCCAATTCTTATCGATGCTTTCTAGTTATCATTTCTTTTGTCATAGAACCAAGAATTTTTAGGAAATTGTTTTGGATGAAAAATGGAAAAACCTCATGGCTGAAGAGATTAAAGCTTTAGAAGAGAACTAAACCAGGACTGTTACATCATTACCTAGCCACAAAAAGGCAATAAAATGCAAGTGGGTAGACAAAATCAAACACAAATGGAATGGGATTACTTGTTGTGAAGTTATTTGGTTATGTTACGTTACTTTTTATTTATTTATTTATTTTGTATATAGGGGAAACTCACGTACTCAGTTATCATTATGACATCCAATTAGACAAGGGATTAGGCACTTACCTCCGAGAGATATGTGACCGCAGATCACACGGCTCCTGACCCTAATTATAGGGCGCGTGTACAGGGATCACCTGCAGCGGTACCAAATATAAGATAAAACTTCTGACCAATCCCTTGACGCTTCAGTCGGAATAAAACCATGATAGCTCGAATCTGAGACCGCAACGCAAAGCGTAGATCTGCGCCCAGGCCCTAAACCACCAAGCCACCCTAGACCCTAGTCGGGGTTTGGTTACGTTACTTGCTTAATGATCTTGGCATTCCTCATGATCATTCGACTATTCTTTATTATGATTATTTCCAAGATTCTTATGCTTTATTATTAAGAATAAGGTTAAAGATTGTGAAAGTGTACATGAATTTATGACATTGGTTTGAAACTACAGAGTTTTGGTTAGGGATCTTCTAAGAGTGAACAAAGATATTAGAATTCTCTTTTGTTAATGAGACGACAAAATAAGTCTTTTTATATTTGTCTTGAAAATCATAATCCTAATGAATATAAGAAATTTATACTGCTTATTTTTATTTGGCTCATTAAAAAATAGAAAAAAAAAAGTCTCTAAACATAATAAATCTATACTTAATTAAATACATAAAAAGTCTAGATTACTTAAACAATATCAAATTACTTAATTTACGCTTGACTTAATTATGATAACTCATAATACATAATTATTAATATATATAAATCCATATGTTTTAATTAAGAACCAATAATCTTTTATTTGAGTTATATGTATTACGTTATAATTATGTATTAAAATAATCTTATGAACACTCAAAATTTTGTTATCATTATTGAATGTATCATTAATAATCTACTTTATCAATTATACTAACATAGAATCAAAACGGTATTTGTTACATTTAATTATAACTGAACCCATCAAGAATCATATATATTGACATAATCGAAAGACATAGATCAAGCATGAATGTAAGCGTAAAAATTATATAATATGATCTAAACATGCTTATTTTTAACTGATTCAACCTTATATTATTGTGAGATCATTTCTAAGTAAGTTCATAAATAAACCTAATAACTAAATAACTTAATTAATTGAATACTTTATAATTGAATATGAATACAATGTTCATAATCTATATTTGAAATGACTTTAAATAAATTTAACTGTAATAAATATTTGTACACAAAAGTAAACAAGAAACTCAAACTCCCACTGAAATTATATATTCTTAAGAGATATTACCCTCGTATGAGTGATGTGCTTAGAAAAGACCTTTAATGGTAATTCTTTAGCAAGCAAATTTGTAATGATGGAGTTTGTTTTAATGTGTATTATAAATATTTATCCACTCTAAACTCTTTCTTTTACAACTAAAAACTTGATATTTATATTCTTTAACTTTGTCAAGCTCCTATTATCGTTAGAATATAATACTACTAATTTATTATCACAAAATATCTTGAGCAACCTTTCTATGCCATCCATAACACACAAGTCAATGACAAAGTTTTGCAACCATATGCCGTGGTTTGATATCTCATAACACGTTATAAAGTCTACTGAGTAATAAAGTTTCTTTAAGTCGGTCAATACTCGCATGAATTATTAAGACGTAAAATTTTTTAATATTCTAATTGAAATCAATTTCCATAAGAAAGGTTATTTTGGCAATATTTTTACTTTAATTAATTTTTTTCGAATATTATATCTCATAAGAGTCTATTGTATTAACATTTGAAATTAAACATGATAGCATAATATATTTTTCTAATATTTTCTTATATTTTTTTTACAATTAGGTATTTCTCAATACAAGTCCTGTATATTTAAATATAATAGACGTTACTATACCATCCTATTATAGTATAAACCATCCTATTATAGTATAACATATATGACAAACTTAAAAAGAGTCTCACAAGTAATAGAGTGGTCTAACCACTCTTAACCTTTATTAATACTCATTTATCAAGAAGTTGAGGTCATTATGTGTATAAATATAAATTAATTAAATATGTGTATAAATATAAATTAACTAAACTAGATTCAGGGTAGGATCATGAGAAAACTCAAACTTTGTTTTGAATTAAATTACAAAAATTATAATTTTAAGTTCAAAATCATAAACAAAACTTTAATTTTAGCCTTAATTTAAAAATCAATTGTAAAATTAGTCTAAAATGTTAATTCCTTTTATTTGGCATTAATTTTAAAATTTAAAAAAGAATTTGTGCAAAAATTTATAAATTTCAAACGTTTAAGAGTTAAATTATAATTTTTAAACTTTATTTTGGACTAAATCACAAAATTATTATGAATTTTGTTCAAAATTACATAAACTTTATTTTTGAATAAACCTATAAAAAATAAAACTTTAAGACCCAAATGCAAGAAAATTTAAAATTTAAACTTGCATAATATTTTACAAATGAGAACTCAATTAAAAATTTTAATTATGGGCTTAATTGATATTTACTAAATTCAATTCAAAATCAATTTTTGATTTCTAGCGCGACCACCTTCCATGTGCGATCACTGCCGCTAAATTTCCTTTTTTCCGTTTAACGGCATACACCTCACAACTAACATCCACACTTCCTACACGTGATGTTGATGCTGTAACTGCATGGTCGGAATTTTTAGGTGGTTAGCTAGCAAACCCATTCATGATTTGCAGGTTTGTGGTAGCTAAATGTTTATTTTAAATGTTTTTATGCTATGCATATTGTGTACCATTATTTTCATACACTTAACCTATATAATTAATTTACACAAACACAAATCATAACTATCATACTAATCATGCGTATATCTAACTATTTATTAAAGTAATCTGAACAAATATGCATCTATTCATAAAAAAAATTTAAACCATAACAGCAATATACACATTTATGTATATTTCAAAGAATTTAACCATAATAATATAAATATATTTGTATCCAAAAAATTTAATTGAATAATATAAATGTGTATATTTTACAAATTCAATGAAAAAATAATATTTTTTTAATGATTTAATACAAGTTACTATGATATTACTTGTTGTTATAAGATTCTCATATCGAATTATCGAGAATAAGTCTAAAAGTTACAAAAGAATACCTGAATTCACGACGTTATTATGGAATTATAGAGTTTTGATTATATATTTTTAAGATGGAATACAAAAATTAGAATTTTCTTTTATTAATAAGGTAATATAATAATATTTTTTTATACTAATCCTGAATTATAACCCTAATAAATATAAAAAATCTTAAATTACTAAGTAATTTATACTGTCTATTTTTATATTATCTATTATAAAATAAAATAAAATAAAATAAAGTCTTTATATATAATAAAGCTCATATTAAATTAGATACGTGAAAATCTAAAATATTAAAACAACATCAAATCACTTAATTTAGATTTAACTTAATTATAATAGTTTGTAATATACAATTATAAATATATATTAACTTATATAATTTAATTAATTAAGATTCATCAGTGGCAACAAGACTGCTCTTCACATCAATGCCAAGAATGCACCAAGCACATTGAGATCGCCTGTGATCTAGTTCATGGCAAGATTCAACGTTGGATTATCCTTGCTAAATTTGTGCGTTCATGTCATATTTACAAATCTCTTGCTGCAGATTTGTTTCATTGTCTTCTAGACAAAACGAGTGTTCAAGACCTTCACTTGCTATCTCAAGGGAGGGTAATGAATATAGCAGCAATAATATCTTGTAGTTATTGGAGATCATGACCTGATTGTCTCAAGATATTATTACAGGATTCTAGTACCAATTAGTTGATTGTTTCCTGTTTTAATTTAATTTTGTGCAGTTTATATTTTCCTTTTCTGTTTTATGATAAATAAGAGAGAAGGATTCATCTCTTAAACTTTTCCATCTTTATCATAATTTTTTCTTATTTTTGTTTTGGACCTTGAAACTTCTATTTGTTAAAAACTTGTTATTAAATGTCATTCCTTTTTATGGAAGATAATAAGTCATGCATCATCAACAGATCTCTTTTTTTAATAATTTCATCGTTGTAAATCGTTGAAACTTGGAAAGTCTGTGGCAAATTCCTCCGTCCAGTCCCGATTCGAGAGAGGGAGGATGTGGTACTGGCAATACCACAAGGAAGTTCCATCACGGCCCAAACAATAACCATGGCTCGTATACAGATCATGTGTAGGAAGCCTTCGTCCATCATTGAGAACCTTACAATTTCCTTTGCACTAGATTGGGCTTGAATTAACATCAAGTTGGTTCACGGGAAGCATGAGTTATGCCAATGAAAAAGGTTGAGTTTTTATATTGTAATATTCAATACTCAAATTAATGCATAGTGAACATATCATTGAATCACTACCAAAATTCTTATCGAATAAACTATATTTGTTTGTCAAAAGGAGAACGCACGATGCTAAAGTTACAAAAAATTTTTTATACAAATTTATTTAATATGTAGTATTGGTTAACAAAAATATGGAAGTAAAATAATTAAAATAACAGATAATATAATATAAAGTATATAATAATTAATATTATATTTATTTATATAATTTGTGTAAAAAATATGTATCTCTAACATTATTAAATAAAACTCGAATTAGATACATGCATATAATTAGTAATTAATAAATAATTATATAATATATAAATAGATGTGTGTGTGTATATATATATATATATACTTGTCAAAAGAGTTTCAAAGAATTAGGACCTTAATTCTACCAAATGTGTAATTCCTCTTAATTTAGCTATTAACTAACATTATTACAATTTAGTGGTCCATATTGCAAAGACGTTAAATGTATACTTTACTTTATTATCTCATTACCGCTGTAATCTGCTACAACTAACAATAATGTAAAAGAAAGCTCAATATTGTAAAGTTAATCACGGACTACATATGCCAATAAGTAATTTAATGGTTGTAATGAACTTGCAAATGCTTAACCTTCAGTACAATGTGATTAAGCTGAAGATAAAAAGACAGTCACAGGATTCAATTGCTTTCATTATTGTGTATTGTTAATATTTGAAATTGCATTAATGTTATCGTTCCCAACGTCTAAAAGTAAATAGACTTCATAATTTTAAGGATATTTATATTGTGCTTATTGTTATAATGAATTGAAGATGATTAACGCGCTCATATTACTTTGATAAAATGTCAGCATCTTCTTATGGAAGTATTGAGCCACACGTTCATTTTAGTTATCATAGATAAGCCAAGTAGATGATGGGTCCCTAAAAATATATACGGGAAATCTATAGAACCATTAATAATTATAGCGGGATATGTGGACTCCCCCATCGAAATGCAATTATTCCATTGTGCTGCTTTCATTTAACTTTCCAGATTACTTCATTTTGTTCTCCATGTAGCATTTATAATGAGCTAGACTACTCTATACATAGAAGAGAATCAGGAGACTAATTCAAGATTAATTGAACTGGCATAAGCAAAAGTTTCCTCACTATCATTCTTAATAATTGCTAGAAGTCTTAACCAAGAATCCATTATTATGCTATGATGTGCATAATTGAGATTTCTCCATGGCACAATTTCTGCTCTCAAATATTTGTGACAAACCCAATTGATAAATCTGATTTTTAAGAACAATTCAAGAACCCACTTGACGGTTTTCCGAGGTGAAGATTATATATTGGAGAAAAATAGATGTATATTCCAGCCAATTGCTATCAACAGTTTATATAAATGCAGAAAATCTGATAATATATGCAGGTAATCTGCTTAGTGTTATTTACCACTTATCGAAAGTTCAACAAAAAAGTTATCTGGGCTAAGAAAAGAAAACACGAAACATAAAGTTGGTAAGAGAAAAGGTAATGCAACAAGAATAACACCTTTTTGACAAACAAGCACAAACAACATCTCTCATCAAGGCCATGCTTGTGTTTCGAACAAAAAGAAGGAATGTCTGTGCAAGGCAAGCAACAGATCTCACAAGTCAATTCATACGCGCAATCATCGATGTTCGTTGGACCCCCCACTTAAAACTTGGAAACCTTTATTCATGAACACGGGGCATACCAAGCAAAAGCCAAACCATTCACCTCTTCCCGCGGTACGACTCTTCAGTCTCAGTTCACCACTCAACAGTGATTATCATGGCCTTCTCTCTATTTCCGCATTCTTTCTCAATCAATGTATTGGTCCATCCTTCATCCCTCCAATTCATGCCTACAGAGACTTCCTGTTCAAAACAACATGCATAAAAATCATATACCATTGTAATCCTCTGCTTTCTGACCACAAACAAATCTACATGTAACACGTAATATATCATGTGTCTATTCTTAAGATGAATCGTTGTGTTATGTGCCGATTGCTTTATTTTCTCTCAGTGTCGGTGCTGGATTGGGAGATATTTGAACTCATACTTATAGACATGATTGAAAATCTGTGCCTTTTGTTGCTTTATATTTTCCCTTTTGCTTACATTTTTTTATTAAAAAAATATTTTGATAAATAGGCCTTTCATGTTCCTTATAGACGTCACTCCAAATGTAAAGAGGTTATTGAACATCTATCCCACAATTGCTTTCTCTTATGAGGATTCTAACATCAAAACGTGGTTAAGTTCTACAACATATCCAACCATTCGTGAAAGAAATTGTTGCAGTTAGATGAATATCAATATCTAGCTTTTCAAAATTGATGATATATGAATTAATTAGCCACAGGATTTCCACTCTGATTCACATGATGATCAATCATCATCTCATAGGACGACATTACTAGTAAAGTAATTAACTTCAATTACTCCACAAATATATAGATCGATAAGATACGAACAAATTCCATCAAATTGGTCTAAAACATATAGTGATTTTCAATCATAGCGATACTAGTGTCCTTAAGTGCAGATGTTATTAGGGTTTAGAAAGTAATATATATTATTCTTTGTCAATGCAATGCAAGAATGAAGACCTTACAAGAAAAGCGATGATAGTTTTTGTTCCCTTTGAAAAAAGCTTATGTTTCACACCTTAGTAAAGAGAAGGTAATATTCTTATGAGCAATGAAGTACGAAAGTGAAAGAGGAGTGAAGCTGAAGAGTTAAGGGTTAAAACTTAATTAAATTATACTATTCCTCATCTCAATACAATTATCAATATACAAATGGAGGTTTCCCTTCACCAACCAACCACCATCAACCATAAATTAAAATGCTGTAACAAACATAAATTCATATGGGTCAGGTGTTATTATTCTTAAAACTCATTCACAAAGAGAGCGAAAGAGACTGAGAGTTTGGAGAAGAGTCGATGTCCAAGGAGCTAAGATCATTGAAGGGGCCCTCAAGGATCTCCTTTTGCTGGTTACGCAAACGGTATTTATCTTCATATCCATATTGTTATAGAAGGAGAATACTTTTTGCATACTGAGTTACAAGTTATTATTGAATTTAAGCCTTGGATACATATGTTAATTTTATTATTTATTTATTTATTTACTTTTTTAAATTAAGGTATTTAGATCAATTTATATATATCTCGATTAATTTTTGAAAAAATTAATACAGTATTCCATAATCACAACCTTTTTTTTAAATTATAAACATATCTAAAATCGAATCCAAAATTATACCTCTAATCAAATAATCTTAAATTTATTTTTATTAAGTAGATTATGACAAATAAGTTTACTTACTTTTAATTAAGTGCAGGAATGCTTTGGCTCACCGCCCCAGCTTTGAGAGTGAAGATGTGTTTGATGGTGGTGGGGACCACAGTTGGGGAGGTTTAATGAGTTCAATGATGTGGTCCGCCGCTTGATTGGTGACTAACGGCCGACCACCACCGTCCTACGTGGACTGCGCGTCAACATCTCTAGCCATCCAACTATTTTCCTGGTCAGCTCAATCCAGCTCGCATCCTGTATTGCTTTTCATTACCCGAACTCCCAACTCTTTTCCCCAAAATGCCATTTACGTCCTTTCTTTATTTCTCTACCTTTCTAGTGTTACAAATGCAATAGTTAACTTCAAATTCTGTCTAGTTTCTCAGTGTTTACTTCATTTCATACTGAAATGGTTCGGGAAATTATTATTTAAGCTTAAAAATTATCATAATTAAGTGTAATTATGAAGAATAAAGGTATAGATCCCTCCCCATTTGACTTTTTCAAAGGGATTATACTTAAAATAGGCAGGAGTATATATATTAAAGGTATTTTATAATTTAGATGGTCAAGCTTCTTTAGAAAGCATGGACCGAAATGAATTTTAAGTTTGTAACTAATTTCATATTTTATGATTGCATTCACATGTATAATATCTTACCTAACTTTATAATTATTTGTTCATATTTGGCTAAATTTCATTGCTTGCAAATAATCGGTTTTACAATAATGATAAAGGCAGTACTGTATAGAAAGAAAATTGGTTCTAATTGTGATATGAAAAAGACGTTTTCAAACTCTCCCATCCCCCCGTAAGGACAAAGAAATTAAAAATACCAAATAATTTCTATCCAAATTTAGCGTGTGAAATGACACGTGCACCATGTTTGGTTCCAAATTTTATTCATGATTTTGTATAAAGTCGAAAGAAATTTTCAACTTACAGACCCATTGGCACGATTAATTCCAACTACAATTTAGCATGCAATGTACCTTCCAATCATAATTATCAATCTAACAACATCAACCTTCCTGGCAACTTAGAATACAACATCTCAAATTGATGTAATATTCCTTAATTTCATTCTTTCCATTCAAAACTGCAGATGATAGCTGCCGATAATATTTAGAAGAGAATAAATTGTTGTTTTCTTCTTATTTTTTCGAATTAGTATTCCCACATCTCCTTAAATTTTGAAAAAGTATCTAAATTTGTTTAATAAAATATAAAAAATAATGTAATACAATTATTATAATAGTCTTGAATATTTTTTTTCAAAAAATAAGAAAGGTTAGGATAATAGCCCAAAAATTAAAAAAAAATAGTTTATACGTTTAATATTGTGAACTATACTCCGCCCCTGAGAGTACTCATACACACACACTACCTCCAAGTTTCGAACCCAAGTTACCAAACATATTGAAAGCAAACCCTGAAACGCCCTTTGTAAAATTTGACCATAATATCCTACTTTACATTTCTACTTTCAGAATTTTTTCACTAAATTTAGATACCCCAATTTAAGAGTGGTAATTGGGATATATGAATTGAATTTAAGTAAATTCGAATTTAATTTATTTATTATTTAAATCAATACAAATTTAATTAGTTTATTATTTGTGTAAAAAGGAGTCAAGAGGAATTCGATTTATTTATTTAAATACGATTCTTTTAAATATAATTATTTATTTAAATTTTTATTAAAATATATTTAATTAATTAATCATATCTTAAAGAAATGGATATATTCAGAAAATTAAATTTAAATCCAATACGATTATTAATCATTTAATATAAATTCTAATCGATTATTATTCGTATCAATTTTTTTAAATTTGAATTCATTTAATCATATCAAATAATTATATCGTCAACTAAATTATCGCCCCTACCTCGATTATCTACTTTTGAGATTTTTATCATAATATACCATATGATTTGGTAACCTTTTGATCATTGATGGCTGGTGCCGGAGCTGGTGCCGCGTTTTGCATTCAGGCATGGAATTTTCATTCATATCGTTGACCAAAAAATCTAGTTGCCATACTACTCAAATCTTTTACATAAATTTCATCAAGTATTTGACCTAACCTTTGCATATTTTCAATATTTGAAAGTCTTGTATGTATCCATAGGTTGTACCGACTGCCGAGTTTGAGACATTTTAGGTAGTTTCTAAACCTTAAATATCTGAATTGACATTTTTATTTATAGATTGGTTAAGTTTGAGCCCTCATTATTGTCCACTAGATAACCGAATACGTAAGAAAAATTGTCCGCCATTTCTGTACAAATAATACACACACACACACATATAAATCATGTCACCGCAGGTCAGTCCAGTTACTGTTTGGTGTGATTAATTTTCAAGAAACAGAGGCTAGCTAATGGAACACTTTAAATTTTTCTCAGAATTCACCTTGGCTCGCTTACTGAAGATTTCTTTAACTAATTCCGTTGTAGGAAAATAAAAAAAATGGCATGTGAAAAAGTGAATTGTAATAATTATGAATAACAACCTCAACCTGAGATATCTATCAAGTATCACAGAGTTTTAATATATTTTTACTTATAAAATATAGAAATTTAGTGGGATATGATCGCGACATTCACTACAAAGATTCTTCAATTTTTTGCAGCCAGTCCATTACTCGATAGAAATTTCATTACCACTACAAGAAAAGAACAATTAATTTTCTAGTAAAATCCTCCATATCTCTAAGGATATCTAGCTCATGCCGACCATAACTTTTGTTATGATGATTATCAATAAGAATATTACCTTAAGTTAAAAATATGAAAGGATAATTCTTAACATTAAAGTTATTAAAGTATAGAAAATATACTATAAATTTAATTCATTAACTATATGTAAACTATTTATAAATAAAATTGAACAGATTTTTATTTGTAAGCTAATATTAACATTGATTAAGAAATTTTGGTTTAAAAAACTTGAGAAAAATATAAATGTCTGGCAGAAATTGGGAGTGCAATGACTAATACATTGAAGAAAAAATGAGATTAATTTGCCTAAAATCTTGGTTTATGAAATAAAGAGTTGGAGATAGGAAGGGAGTTCTTTCCTTGTTAAGGTGAGACTGTGAATGCAATGGATGGTGGAAGTGGGGGGTCCTGGTAATGATAGGCTGGCCTTTGTTATATATATTTGTCTTTTGCTTTGTTTACATTCTACGTAAAGGACGAGGTCCATCCACCAATCTATGGTCGACAAGTTGCTCCCCATACTTCTCCTAAACGTATGTCTCTCTTTTTTCTTACTATTTCTTCTCCAAAATACTTGTCGAGGAATCATTTGGAGGCCGGAAATTGAAGCCGAAATTACCAAAGCCCCACAGACTTAGATAAAAGCATTAGTGATGTTAACGTGCTCTGTCAATGAGATAGATAAATTGCATATCTCCGTGTGAAATAGCGGAGGACCTTTTGGTAAATCTATAGAAAAGCTACCCTGGAAGCCATGTGAGCCGAGAGTCACTCTGAAAATAGCACTGCTCGAACGGGTCACCGTGGCATATGTGTTGGCGGCTCGAAAACGATAAGTCATGACCAGAATCTCATTTTATGTTGACGAGAACATGTGAGAAGAATTCAAATTCTTGGCATCCTTTGCTATTTGCATGAATAAAATGGCTCTTCTGTCTGACCACAAGAGAATGCTGCTGATTTATTAAAACATTCAAGAACCAATACCTTCAAATTATAGATATAATACCAATTAATATAACAAACAAATATATTTCGTAAAAGATATAAACAGATTATTACACTTTTTTTTTTTCAAGATTCTGTACTATATTTACAAAACTAAAAGTCTAAAACATAATCTTCAAAGGCTGAAGCTTAATGGATATGACACTTGTTATTAATGAGTTAATTATAGTAATTGTTACTTCAATTTAATTTGTAATTATGTAATAATTATTGGTAATACTTATTATTTCTTGTGATTGGAAAATACTAAATAGAAGTTACAATGTATTGCTAAATAGCAATTGCAGTATAAGGTGGTATCGTGATAAATTTTTCATAAAATTAAAATACACGCTCACCCATTTATAAGGTTTTCTTCTTTTACGGCTCTGTAGAGAGAGATTTTGAATTTCTCGCGATGAAGAGAAAAAGAATGAAAGAACTGAAACAAGACAACGTATAGGAAGCTAGGGAATGACGTAAGCGACTGGGGACAACCATCAACCCATGCGCAATCGAGCGGTCCTCCCTCCTTTTATATATTCTCACCAATTTCATCTCTTATTTCTTAACTGAATTTTCTTCTTTCCCTTTCTTATTCCAATATTTATTCTTCTTCTTCATCATTTCTTCTGTCTCAAACGAGTAAATATAACCCGGTACAAGTTGCAGCAGGTAAGATTTGAGGTGCATGCAATTTTTTTCATCATTTTAGAAATATCCATCTTCATTCTAATTGCAGTTATATGTAATCCAACAATAGACATACAATGTATATTGTACGTACGTATATAATTCTCTTCCACTCATTTCCGGTCACAGTTTTGTTTCCATGTGAATACTTCACAAGTCTCTTATCAATGACAGATTTTTCAGCACAAGAGATTTTCAGATGTCATGTCAACTCATTTCAGCACGGTGTCTACCAATCTTTCTCTTTCTCTAGACAGGGGGAAAACATGACTTGCTAAGATTTGAATTTGTGTCATAATAATCCATTTGTAAAATTTACTCGATTTTGGTTAGTAAGAAAAGCTACCTGAAGAAATCTGGGATTTGGTAAACATTGTTAAAACTTTCATTTAATTTCTTTGTTATATGTTCACAAAGGCTAGCGCTCTCACGACCAAAAGCCCTACTTTCTCCTGAAATTAACTTCTTCCGATAGAAATTATCATATTTTTTCTCCTACTTACTTCCCAAACTCTCAAAGGTAATTTGCGTTGAAGTGTTAATAGTACTAATGCACAAACACCTTGATAATAAAAGCTAACCTCACTAGTCTTTGACTTTCTCTTTCAAACACGACCCCTTGACAACTTAATCTTACCCAATTTGTGATGAGCTTAGAGGTCAGTTTTATGAACTTACTCCTTTGAGAAAGAGGTATAAATTTTTCCTCGGATATTCTCGACAAACCGACAAAAGGTTCAGAGCTCGCTTCAACAACGAGACACGGGTTCTCCAGGAGGCTTAAGAGTGCTTTTCTTTTACTTTGTCCTTTTTATCATCCTTCTTTGGCAGGCTTGATTTAATAGAACGGTGTTTATCTTTTTGCTTCTTAAACTTTTTCTCTTTCAAGGAACGCGTGCTAAATTGTGATAACGTCATCCACCTTGTCCGCCTGACAATGCTAATAGCTTTTTAATACAATTACAAAAACGAGCATATTAATTAACTATGCAACAACTCAAATTCCAAACAGCTCAATGGGTTTATGTATTTGTAATAATTTTTAATAGCCTTTTGAATTAATATATATTTCCTAAAAAGTAAGTTTTGTTTGTTTTACGCCTTTTAAATTGTTTCTGGGTATGTGATACTGATTAATATAAAAAGTTGTAGATTAGTTTATTCTAATTATTAATATATTTGAGTGGAAACTCCGTTCTTGATGCATCATTCCTACCATTCACCAACAGAAGACAACATCATTAGCACAAACCTCTAGTTGTCCGTTTC
>JAVXUL010000020.1:10039368-10049646 GCA_035590515.1 Trichilia minutiflora
AAAACCCTTGTTTTCTACAAAGGAAGAGCCCCAAATGGCCAGAAAACTGACTGGATCATGCACGAGTATCGACTTGAGTCCGATGAAAATGGTCCTCCACAGGTGAAGATTCTTCTTTTCTCTCTTTCGGATGAGATGTTAAATTAAAGAGAATATTGCGTTGATGGTCTTTCACATGCCTGGCATTTTGAACAGTGCACCTTGACTTAATACACTGAACTGTCTTTTTCAATCTTTTACTTGTGACCAATAAAACAAGTGTTTGGAATCCATTACTATCAGTTTTTGTATAAAAGTTGTATAGTAACTCTCTCTCTCCCATCCTCTTGCATTAAATTGTAAGTACGTGCCCTATGACATCCTCCTTAGGACCTCACTTTTAATCGAATATTAGTTATGATTGAATTTTTTCAAACACCCAATTTTACAAATCTTCACCTAATGATAATTGGAACTGTTTTTGCTTCAAGTCTAGACCACCAGTGTTATCTTATATGTTTTCTAGAAGGATAACTTCTGTTATTTAAAGTCAAAAAAGTTAATATTAATTCAAAAGAATTTTGAATAGCTTCCCCGCTTATGCATTCCTTTTCGAGCATGACTATCTTTTCAGTTTGTCAAATGCAAAATTCCAATTTTCTTCTTAGTTCATATCTACCTACTTCTGTTTCCAAACAGTATGAAAACTTACAACAGCAAACAGAAAATATATACAAATAAAAAGGGAAGATAATATCAACCTTTTTATGTAAGTCTTATTTGAAGACAGATTAATTAGAAAATTTCTATAGCTTATAAACTTTTGTTTAAGTTTTTGTAGGAGGAAGGATGGGTTGTTTGCCGAGCATTCAAGAAACGAACCACCAGTCACACCAAGAGCATTGAAGGCTGGGACTCGAGCTACTTCTATGATGAAACAAGTGGGGTGAGCTCTATCGTTGATCCCATCGAATATATCTCAAGGCAGCCCCAGAGTTTAATGTGCAAGCAAGAGACAGAAGCAGATAACTTGGGTTTCATGAACTCTGACCAATATTTACAGCTTCCTCAGCTGGAAAGTCCATCCCTGCCAATTCTTAAGAGGCCAAGCTCAATATCGCTAACATCGGAGAATAGTGCAGAGGAAGAGCAGAATAGAGGGAGCAACAATTACACTAAGAAAGTGACTGATTGGAGGGCCTTGGACAAGTTTGTTGCATCTCAACTGAGCCAAGAAGACAGATGCGACGGGGAGTCAAGCTTCGGAGCAAATGATAATTCGGACATGGCATTGCTGTTATTGCAAGAATGGTAGAAATTAAGGGGAACGAGTTGAATGGATTCATTAATTCAAGCTCGGATCGTGAAGTTGGAATATGCATGCGTATTTAACTAAATATGAGCGGGGAGATGGAAGAGGCTCTTCTTCTTAGTATTACTAAGCGTTTGATATATGGATTCGATCCTATGTTTTTGTAAAAATATGGTGGTGAACGGGCGGAAAACTCTCTCTCACTCTCACTCTAGCTCTCAGAAAATGCAGGTATTCTAACCTGTATGTGTGATAACACATTAATAAATAGATGATCTATATTTCTATTAGGGAAGTTGCAGTAAAATGGCGAGAAGAAGTCACGCACGCCTTGCATTCATTTAATTACCAATGCAATGATGAATGATTTAGAGTGTCTTCGAGATTGTGGTAATGTTGTTATCTTAATCTATTATTGCTGTAAAATGAAACCATTAGT
Source organism: Trichilia minutiflora (assembly GCA_035590515.1). Classification (NCBI taxonomy): domain Eukaryota; kingdom Viridiplantae; phylum Streptophyta; class Magnoliopsida; order Sapindales; family Meliaceae; genus Trichilia; species Trichilia minutiflora. The sequence continues at coordinate 10,041,099 of JAVXUL010000020.1, forward strand.
TATCAACTTATAAATAGAAGGTAGTCAATTTAAAAGCGAATATTTATCAAATATGAATTAGATTATGAGGGAATCCAAAAACTCATAACCTTTCAAAACTTTAAATTAAAAGGCAATACTTACGGAATACACCTTATCAATCTGCAATAAATGAACGATTGCTAATTTGAAGGCCGTTGCTATCTCTCTTCATACGATTCTCTGTTGTATGTCTACTAAGGCCGTCGTCAGGTAGAGTGTTATATATGAATAAGAATATCATTTTGCAATAAAATTTAACGACGCAAATAAATTTGATTGATAGAATGAGTTACTTCAGTTGGACTTCGTAGACATTATCTCCAATCCAGCAGTTCAATCCGTACATTATAAAGACAGAAAAATGAATAATTATCTGATCTGACAATAAAAAACAGCTATTGGCATGAATATTCATAAAACCAGTGAAACCAAGTGTAAATAAATTTGACCAAAGGAGTGTATAAGTGTTTTACTATCATTTATTGCGGTAACTTATATGCTCTATGATTTAATAGACTCTGAAAAAAGATTATGTGTTTTGAGTCCGAGGTGTGAAATGGGATGAAATTTAGTTGTGTGAAAGCATATCATAATAATAATAATAATAATAATAATAAAGACGGTGAAAACAGATGGATTGGATGTTCTCAGCTTAATGCATGTTTAAAAGTTAGTTATTATGTTTAAAAAAATTCCGACAGCTGCTAAATCACCCTATACTTCCAATAATACAGTAAATCAGTGATTACATTTAGAAGGTAAACATTGATCAATCAAGCCCCAAGAAAGAGTAACTAGCTCCTTTAGTTTAATTTGCTAGGAAATCGTATTTCTTAGATCAGATAAAGCTCCAAATTGAATGAATTGCAAAAGCTAGCTTCTTTAGTGTAAATTCCTATTAAGATCATATTTCTTAAGTGAGACAAAACTAAGATTAAGCAGAAGTCGAATCTATAATGAATTGCAAAATAACAAAAGTGTTGTTATGCCTGCAGATTTAATAATAAAATATGCAAATTTAGATTTCCTAGAGGTAAACTTACCTAATTTTGAATGGTCTTTTACAGTACTTTTTTATTACATTTCTATTTCTATTTATCTATCAATCTGGGATGTTGTATTTGTCAAGGTAAGAAACTTTGATCAAAATACTCCTTTCTTCTCCTATTAAGGAATGTGTGTCTGTGTATATATATATATATATATATATATATTTTTAAGGGCAAGTTTAGTTTTCTTCTAAGAATGGATTCGAAGGAATTATATATATGAAAGTCAATATGAAGACCAAAAGAAACATTTCTATTATGTATTCAAAAGCTTCAAGAAAGTGCAAATGCAATCAAACTGAAATTGAGAGTGGTCTTTCTTATATGTAAGAAAGGCAAAGCATTTTAGAGATGATAAATGGGTTTGGAGTTTCCTGTCTTCTAATAGCGAGATTTTCTCCTACTAATTTAAAAAGAGCTTCATTTCTCAAATTTTTGTGCACACTCTTGTTTAACTTTTTTAAATTCTGTTTTTAGCACGAGCAGGGTTGTTCTCTTATTGTTAAGCTTGGAGATTGCTTTAGAAAAACGATAAGACCAAGAGAATTTCGTTAGCCCAATAACACAACTGTGGGTCCACGTGCCAAGATTGAGCTAGATGTGAAGATAAAAGTTACTATAAGAAGGTCAAATTAACCGTCTGTGATGATCTTCTTGAGAAGAAAATAGAGTAAAGAAAACTGTTGAAACTTTTGAGTACGCCAAATTGAGCATACATGAATCTCTTTTAGGAAGAATTTGTAGTACAAGAATTAGGAAGTTGAGAGAGAGAATTAAAGAGCTTGAATATTGAAGAAAGAATTAATGGATATGATATGATCATGGCCGCTGAGCATGGGAACATCTTGGTGTGCGCGTGGTGGGACCGTGGCTTGTCTAGCATGCTCTGTGCACATTGGCTCCTGCTGGGCATGCTTGTCTTTATGAACATTTTGACCCTTGCTTTTGTAGCTTCCCCTTGTTTTCTGATTGCAACACATAAATTAGCTGACATGTATATATAAGAATAAGACCATTAAGAAATTTCTTAATGAATTTCAATCCGAAAAAGATGATATAATATAATACTTTTAATGCCAATAGTCGACATATATACCATTGGACAATACATGTTTGCTTTTTAAATGTAAGTTTGCGCCTAATGATTGGAAAAACAGCTTCATTTGCTTTCACACTATTATGGCCCTTCTCTGTCTCTTCTCCTCTCCTCACCTCACCAGGTGTCTGTCTAAATGTTCTCACACTAGCTATTGAGTTCTTCTTTTCATGTTTTTCTCAGAACAGTTGACGAAAAATTGATGGTCATTTCTAATGCTCTAAACTATTGGCCATGTGTTCGTATTGGTTAAATATTGACAAAATGTGGTTATAATTCCTACTTTTCCATAACCTGCCAATACTAGAAATAATGCATCTTAGCTAATAGATTCATGTTTAAGTCCTTGGTACAAAGAGGAATTGTAGAATCACTCACCCAAGGTTGAGCCAGGGAGATACCTAATTCACATATGAACGGTTGCTCGTTTAATAACCTCATGCCAATGCGTATGAAAAGTCGTCTAATGTTCAACTATTATGAATGATAAAAACATGCACTGTTAAAAGAAAAAGGCTATGCTATAACACTGTTGCTACAATGCATGCGACAAGCACTATTAGTAGATTCATACACTTTCGAAGAGAAGGTGTTTCCCACTTATCAAGTTTTCCATTACATAGTTTTGATGGCCAATTGCACCATGCCACATTTTGGATACTATTCTCGTTGCGTTAATGATGATTAAGGGCTTTAGTCTTCCAAATGATTACAGTTCCCATTCTTTGGTTCATAATCAAACACAAATAGACCTTGCGCCCGAAAACAATTAATACTAATAAACAATTGACTGAAAGGTGGTACCTTATGATCTCCTACCATTTAACCTGAAAAAATAAGTTATTATAATTGTTTGTTTCTCTTTGATCGTCAATGTTCAAACTAATCTATTTCTATCACGAATCTTTCTTCTAAAAGAGAGACTGTAAAATATATTTATTAAGTACAATTATCTAGTAATTCTATGCTAGAAGTTTGTTTATTATAAATTTCTAAAGAAATTTAAATCATACGATTACAGTAAATTATTGCCCACCGATAGTAGTATTGACATCCCAAATTCCCAATGTTTGAATCCTTTAAAAAATTACCGTAAATTCAACCATGCATGTGAGGATGGAGAAAATGATGACTATTCTATAAAAAAACTTGAATGAAGAAAAGGAAGATGAGGAATGTTTGAGCATTAGAGCCTTGCACACATCCAACTTCTCATATTCTCATTGCCGGTTTAGTAGAATTGTACATGGAAAACTTGTTGGATTTTGAAGATATGTATCACCTCATTGATGATGATTAAAGATGGAAAAGTATAACCTTAAATTTTATTGGACGGAACTCCTGCCGACCCTAAAAATGATGAAACGTCATTCTCAGCAGGGCAAGAGGGGCAAGACCAATCGCGTCCCAAGAGATGAATGCAAAGAAATTTGGTTGAATAATCAGTATTGTCAAAAAAACAAATCGTTTTCTTTGTTGCAATTGTTGCGAAAATATTTTTACGCATGCAGTATCAGGCTTGGTCGGATATGTACATCTAAGCTTATGGGCCAACCAAGATCGTCCACGTTCGATGGTCAGAAGTTTCTACCGGGTAAGAATGAGAAGGATGAGATTAACATGGATAGCAATTTAAACTACAGATCACCAAATCAAATCCTTTATGGAGAACAATGACGATAATCATGGCACCCAACAAAGCAAGCTGCCCAAATTTTTTATGTGCTCTTTTTATGCAGAGATAAGGTTGGAAACCAAGACGAATAAAATAAAGGACCCGCCTCTAATACCATCCACCTCCACCTAGTTATCCAATTAGCATATTATATTGTATAATTAATTCACATTGAAGAATGTAAATGTGGAATATCTTCATAATTAGGAAGTGAAAACAATATTCAGAAAGCAATAATCGTTTTTAAAAGTGTTCAAATTCAAAAGAATATGTCCAATTTCAATGTAGCATGTCAATATAAAAAGGGAAATTTATAATTTTTGATTTTCAATAGAAATGAAAAGAATAAACTTCATATAATGATACTGTTGTGATATATTTTGCAAGAATATTGGTTAACAGTTAAAAGGTCATTCAAAAACCTTCTTAAGTGTTGAACAACAGGCTGTCCCAAACTCCACCAACTAAAGCTGTTGTCAAACTTGTTCTAGAAAAAATTTCAGTAGACGTGACATTTCTTAATTTTATACCCCAAAAGCCATTAATTTCATAACTATTATCATCGTTATCGTATATCGCGAACAAACGCTTTGGAAAAGAAAATTACTGAGTAGTCAAACCGTGACTTCCATTGGTTCATTTAGGCTGTCAATTATCCCTGAGCTCATCCAAATCCAATATAAGGATTCAGTTATCTTTAACAAAATTTATGCAGTCTCTAGTCTAACGCCAATACTTTTCATCGGTAAGGATCAACTTGAATTTGCACTTCTTGATGCTGGATAAATTCAGTGTAAAAATAAACCTATCGCCATGCATGGATTTGGAAAGGATGTCGTAACCAAAGGGACAAACAAAAATCAAACTTGAAGCCTTTTCCATTAAGATCCGGTTCTAATAGGGTAACCAAGATTCAAATCATTTTCTGCATCTCCATCTCACCTTCATTTTTAATTTAGTTACGCTCATTTTTAAGTAAACGGGGTCATTTACCAGGGCTTTGTATGATGAGGTGCATTGGATGAGTAAACCAGTATCAAGAATCCCGGAATGCCATTAACCCTTAGGGCCAAGATAATTTAATACCCTTTTGGGTATCTTACGTGCACAAAAGGCCCAAAGGTTGAGGTATTGCCAAGCCCTTTAGGCTAGTTAGCTGACTAAAAGATTGGGAACAAAAAACACGTGCAATAGAAGTCGCAAGTTGCAGTAAAGCTCCTGCGGTTGTCTTCGAAATTACCCACAGGTTACTTCAGCGACCTTTGCTTAAGTGCAGCAAACGGGTTCATTGAGGAGTAGAACAGTAGGACATATCTGACAGCAGACTCTATGTTTTATACAACTCTATTTTGACTAGCGCTCCTTAAAATTTGCCACTAGAACATGGCGATAAGATTCTAGGTATTTACCATTCAAGCTATATTTCATTTGACTAGAAGATGTTCAGTACAGTATCTGACAATCAGGATGCACAAAATGCATTTGAAAACTACTATATGTAGTCAACCTCACAATCTCATGAGATATAGCATAGAGAAAACATTGCAAGTACCTTCCAATAGTACGTCAAGATACAGCACTCAAAAGAAAAAAGCAGACCTCCAATGTTCACTGCAATCACAAATATTATAGGTACCATAAAATTATATAAACTGAAGCAAACGGTTAGCTCAATTGGCAATTTCCTTAGTCAAAATTAACAGATAGTAACCAGCAACTAAGCATTAAGGAATCCAGTAAAACCTTAAGGGAACATAACAGAGAGAAAATTCACAGTTTCGCACCACTAAAAGTTTCTGCTAGGAATTATTAAAAATCTGAAACAAAATATCAAAAAAAAGCCACAAATATCAGAGCATTCATATTCCATATAAACACAGAACACAAAATGAAAGAGTGATCAACATTATGGGGATAGAATGGATCAATGGAATATCATAATCTTTGTCTTGAAGACCATGTGGTAAAATTACAGGTTTCAGTATTTTGGTAAGAAAATCAATGTTCAGATCAGAGTACTACAGTGAGACTGATAATAGAATGCATGATACGACTTTAATGAACAGGTAACACAAGTAACATTTATGCCCTTTCACCACGAATCCGCCTGGCAAGCTGGATGTCTTTAGGCATAATAGTTACCCTCCTGGCATGAATAGCACATAGATTCGTATCCTCAAACCAACCAACAAGGTAGGCCTCTGCAGCTTCCTGAAGTGCAAGTACAGCATGGCTCTGGAACCTCAAATCGGTTTATGCAAAACAAAGTAAAACAAAAATAAATTTAATCCCCACATCATACGAACAATGAATGAAACTATACAGGGAAACCATAAAAGGAAAACGAGCTTAGACAACAATATTACCTTGAAGCTTGAGCAATTTCACGGACAAGTCTTTGGAAGGGCAGCTTACGAATCAAAAGCCCAGTGCTTTTCTGGTATTTTCAAATATTACTGTTCAATAGATATAGAGATATCAGTAATTTAATCATGAAATTCAGAAAAGTCCAAAAAATGATACAACCATGAAAGGTGGGAAAACTTCAGTAATGAAATTGACAAAATCTATACCGAAGAGCAACAGTTCCAGCGCGGTAACGGTGAGGTTTCTTCACTCCACCAGTGGTGGGTGCTGACTTTCTTGCAGCCTTCAATTCAAGTTAAAGGAAAAAAATTATTGGATGTTATCAATTATTTAGCAATCAGTCTCCCCAAGATTGATTAAAGAATTGATAGTTTTGTATCAAACGAAACAAACTATGATCAACGCAAGCAACTGCCGTTATGTTTATGCTGGGACTAATTACATAATAATTGTTGTACACGCAGCTTCTATATAATTATTAAAACAAGAATATAATTGATTTATTGGCCCCAAAAGACCACAAGTAGTATTCGCCACAATCTTTATTGAGGTTGGCCAAATCCTTCCTAATGGCTCAAATAAAAAAAAAAAAAAAAAAAAAAAGAAAATTCAAAACTCCAAATACATAGAATCTATTTATGTTTAGATAATTCCAGCAAAATTTTAATCTAATTTCTTTAAATTAACTAAAATCACTCATGTTAGATTTGTGAAAGAAAATACCTCTTTTCTGAAAACTAGACAACGACGTCAAAGAAAGATCTAAAAAAATGAAGAGATAGATAATTTAGTGGCGAGTTGCTTCGTTGCAACCTTGCCTATTGTGGATTTGCGAACTTCTCTTTAAGAAAACTTAAGGATAAAATAATAATTTCTTCTTTTTTATAAATAGGGGTCCAAATTCAGATTTTACATTTTTCTTCTTTCTTTCTCTCCTCTCTCCCACGCACGCTCTCTCCTCTGTCCTTCTCAACTATCACTCGGATTCTTATCACATTTTTATTTTTTCTTCGCCTATCGACGACATTCGTTGCGTCTAACTACCTGAGAGTGTCGATTGGATAATAGAAGTGAGGAGAACGAAAAGAGAAGTTAGGGTTTTGGAGAAAAAAATTAGGGTTTTTCGACTTCTGAGCGAAATCGAGAAAAACTGACCATATCACAAGATTCGTAACTACATATCTAACTTGTCTATTTATTTTGTTTTGCATTTCATGAACTTTAATTCGTATGAGTTTTACTGTTTTTCCGAAGGATTTTCGGTTAGTTTATTCGCGTACATTTAGATTTTTCACGTTATTTGGGTTGAAGTGAAGTTGAGAGAGTCGTAGGTAGTTAGAAATGTAGTTTTTGAGAAAATGGATAAGCGTGAATAGTAATCAGAGTTACTGTTTTAACGGGCGTGTAGGGTTTGTAGGTCCAAATAGCGAAATTGAGTCGAATTATACTTGTATAGCCGTAATGTGGGTTTGTGGTAGAAAAGGTTGGATAAATAGAATTGTAACAAGAGTTTTAATCGAATTCCCGTATTATCCGACTTTAGGATAAACCCGGATTAGCATATATTGCATGCTATTTGAGTCACATACGTATTTTAGAATGTATATTGATATATATATATTTGGATAATTGTGTTTAGACGACGATACGCAAGCGAGGTATCCGCGTGACACATCGAAGAACGAGGGGAATTAGGGAGTGTATACCCTCCCTGAGTAGTGAGTGGACTATTTTTATATTTTTTTTATTTCAATATGTGTGAAATATGTAGATGTTTTGCATGGATGGGGTCATAGACCACTTTTCGATATATTCTGTTTTGATGATGACTATATGATATTGATATAGCCGATGAGCCAGATTTTATACTTATTTTATGTTAATAATAAGGCTAGTGGGTCAGGTTTAATACTTGTTGAGATGACGGTCATAAGTGTTGGGATATTGTTGATGTTGACGATTGCGTGAGTCAGTTTTATTTATATTTTGGTGATGATGGCCATAAGGGTCTGTTGTGTACAATAGCTACTGGTTATAGCCTAGGGCCAGCTTGAGGAGATAGAGGTCGCCTAGGTGAGTATAGAGATTTCACAAGTGAGGGAGTCATATGGTGGTTATTGTTTTTATGAGTGGATGGATTGATCACCTGTAAGTCTCATATTAGATTAGCACGATATCACCACGTGACTAATTCGAGGTAGAGGTGGTAAATAGCCCGGCCCGGCATGGGCCCGGCCCATAAACAGTAAAAGCCCAGCACGGCTGATCTCAATTAGATTGTGTACCCAAGTATAGGTAGTCTTGTTGTAGAATAGTCCGGTGAGTCCAAGTGTCGTATCC
>JAVXUL010000020.1:10049746-10069095 GCA_035590515.1 Trichilia minutiflora
TTAATATATTTTTAAATTATTTTATTATCTTTTATATGTATAAATAGGTGTGTTCAATATGAATAATACGAAGAAGATGTAGAGAAATATTCTCTTCCAAACTCTCTCTCAAAACTCCAACACAAATGAATCTGAGTGATAGAATTAGGTATTTCAGTTGGACTTGGTAGATATTATCTCTAATCCATTAATTTAATAAGTAATTTGAATACAAATAAAGACAGAAAAATGAATAAATTATCTAAACAACAATAACAAACAGCTATTTGCTTGAATATTCATACAACCAGTGAAACTAATTGTAAATATGTTTGATTAAAGGAGTGTATAAGTTTTTTACCATATCATTTATTGCAGTAATTTATATGTTCTATGATTTAATGGACCGTGAAAACAGATTCTATGTCTGAGTCCGGGTGTGTGCATAAGATGAGATGAGATGTAGGCGCATAAAAAAATATGGTGAAAACAAATAGATTAAATGTTCTCAGCTTAATGCATGTTTAAAAGTTAGTTATTATGTGTAGAATAAATTTCGACAGCAGCTTAATCCCACCATACTTTCAATCATACCATAAAATTAGTAATTTACATTTACAAGGCAAGCATTGATCAATCAAGCCCTAAGAAAGAGTAACTAGATAGTTTAATTTGCAATGAAATCGTATTTCTGAAATCAGATAAAGCTCCAAGTTGAATAATGAATTGCAAAAACTAACTTCTTTAGTGTAATTTGCTATGAAGATGATACATCTTAAATCAGATAAAATCGAATATATAATGAATTGCAAAACTACGAAAAGTCCTGTTATGCCTACAAATTCTAATCATAAAATATGCAAATTTAGATTTTCTGGATGTAAACTTACCTAATTTTGGAAGGTCTTTTAAAATGTGTACATTTTTACTCTATCCCTATATTTACTTATCAATCTGGGTTATTGTATTTGTCAAGGTGGGAACTTTGATCAAAATACTCCCTTTTTGCTCCTATCTGAGGAGAATATTTAAATGAATAAATATCTATTATTTAACAAGGACGTCTTACTTTTTTTTTAAAGGATGTGTTAATAATATATTGTTATTAAATCAATTCAGTAGTTATTATTTATATATTTTATAACGCTACTTTAATTATGTTAGTTGATCAGACATTAATTAATATCACAAAACACAATATGACATCCATTAAATTGTTCCAATAACTGTTATTAAAACATTTTAATTTTAAGAAACATTTTAATTTGGTCCTTATTAGAGAAAAACACGCACACACACACTCTCTCTCTGTCTATCTATCTATATGATGTCAAACTGAAAAAAAAAATAAAGAATGTATTTTTGAAGGGCAGGTTTAATTTTTTTATAGGAATGAATTCAAAGGAATTATATATATTAAACTCAATATTAAGAGCAAATGAAACCATTTATATGATGTATCCAAAAGCTGGAAGAAAGTGCAAATGCAATCAAACTAAAATTGACAGTGCTCTTTCTTATATGTATGAAAGGCGGATCATTTTGGAGATGATATATGGGTTTGGAGTTTCCAGTCTTCTAATGGTGAGATTTTCTCCCTCTAATATAAGAAGAGCTTCCTTTCTCAAATTTTTCCTTGCACCACTTGTCTCTTTTACCCTTTTTATTCTGTTTTTACTATGATCAGGGAGGTTTTCTTATTATTAAGTTTGGATTGCTTTAGAAAAATGATAAGACCAAGACAAATTCATTAGCCTAGTAACATAACTATTAGTCCACCTGCCAAGATACAGCTAGATGTGAAGATAAAAGTTACTATAAGATGGTCAATTTAACCGTCTGTGATGATCTTCTTGAGAAGAAAATATAGTAAAGAAAACAATTGGAACTTTTGAGTACACCAAATTGAGCATACATGAATCTCTTTTAGAAAGAATCTGTGGTACAAGAATTAGGAAGTTGAGAGAGAGAGAGAGAGAGAGAGAGTTATAGAGATTGAATATTGAAGAAAGAATTAATGGATATGATATGATCATGGCCGCTGCGCACGGGAACATCTTGGTGTGCGCATGGTGGGACCATGGCTTGTCCAGCATGCGCTGGGCACATTGGCTCCTGCTGGGCATGCTTGTCTGTATGAACATTTTGACCCTTGTTTTTGTAACTTCACCGTGTTTTCTAATCGCAACACATAAATTAACTGACATGCATATATGAGAATAAGAACATTAAGGAGTTTCTGAATCAATTCCAATCCAAAAAAGATGATACAATGTAATACTTTAATGTCAATATTCTACATATATACCGTTGGAGATTATATGTTTGTTTTTTAAATGAACGTCTGCGCCGAAATGATTGGAAAAACAGCTTCATTTGTTTTCACACTATTATGGCTCCATGCTTCTCCTCTCCTCTCCAGGTGTCTATCTCAATGTTCTCACAATAGCTTAAGTTCCTCTTTTCATGTTTTTCTCACAACATTGACGAATTGATGCTCTCAACCATTGGCCATGGGTTCGGATTGGTTAAATATTGACAAAATATGGTTATAATTCCTACTTTTCCATAACCTGCCAATACGGGAAATTATGAGTCTCAGCTAATAGATTCACGTTCAAGTCCTTGGAACAAACACAAATTGTAAAATCAACCGCCCAAGGTTGAGCCAGAAGAAATAATTATAGTCTCGGTCACATATGAAAGGTTTCTCGTTTAATAACCTTATGCCAATGCCTACTATTATGAGTGCTAAAAATATGTACTGTTAAAAGGAGAGGCTGTCTATAGCATTGTTGCTACTATGCATGCGGCACGCAATATTAGTAGACTCTTACACTTTCGAAGAGAAGGTGTTTCCCACTTATCACGTTTTCCATTACATAGCTTTGATGGTCAATTGCACCATGACTCATTTCGGAGACTATTGTCCTTGCTTTAATAATGATTAAGGGCTTTAGTATTCCAAATGATTACAGTTACCATTTTTTGGTTCATAATAAACACAACTAGACATTGCGCCCGAAGACAGTTAATACTAATATACAATTGACTGAAAGGTGGTACCTTATGATCTCCTACCAGTTAACCTAAAAATAAGTTATTTTAATTGTTTGTTTCTCTTTTATCGTCAATGTTCAAACTAATATATTGCTATCACGACTCTTTCTTCTAAAAGAGAGACTGCAAAATATATTTATTAGCGTGTAATTATTTAGTAATACTATGCTAGAAGTTATTTATTATATATTTCTAAAGAATTAAATAATACTATTTTATTAAATTATTGGCAATCGATTATAGTATTGACATCCCAATTTTGGAATCCTTTAAAAAAATAACGTTAATTCAACCATGCATGTGAGGATGGAGAAAATAATTATCATTCTAAAAAAAAATTGAAGAGAGAAAAGGTAGATGAATAATGTTTTGAGCATTAGAGCCTTGCATACATCCAATTGCTCACATCCTCATTGCCTATTTAGGTCAATTGTGCATGGAAAACTGTTGGATCTTGAAGATGTGTATCACCTCAATTGATGATAATTAAAGGTGGAAATGTATAGTCTTTAATTTTATTGGACGGACCTCCTGCCGACCCTAAAAAAAGAGGAAACGTCTTTCTCAGCAGGGCAAGGGGGGCTCGACCAATCACGTTCCAAGAAATGATTGCAAAAAAATTTGGTTGAATAGTCAACATTGACAAAATTAAGTCGTTTTCTTTGTTGTGATTGCCGAGAGCATAATTTTACACATGCTGTATCAGGCTTGGTCGGAGATGTATATCTAAGCTTATTGGCCAACCAAAATTGTCCACGTTTCGGTGCTCAGAAGATTCTACCGGGTAAAGAATGAGAAGGATGAGATGAACATGGATAGCAATTAGAACACTGGTTGACCAAAACAAGTCCTTTTTGGAGGACAATGATGATAGTCATGGTACTCAATAAAGCAAACAGCCCCTAATTTTTTATGAGCACTTTTCATACGGAGATAAGGATGAAAACCTGAATGAATAAAATAAAGGAATCCCTTCTAATACCCTCCACCTCCACATAGCTATCCAGTTAGTATATTATATTGTATAATTAATTCAAATTACCGAATGTAAATGTGGAATATCTTTCATCATAATTAGGAAGTGAAAAAAATGTTCAGAAAGCAATAGTCTTTGTTAAAAGTGTTCAATTCAAAAGACTATGTCCAATTACTCAATTCAAAAGACTATGTCCAATTACAATGTAGCAAGTCAATGTGAAAAGGGAAATTTATAATTCTGGCTTTTTAATATAAACGAAAAGAAGGAACTTCATATCATGATGCTGTTGTGATATATTTGGGAAGAATATTGGTTAAGAGTTAAAAGGTCATTCGAAAACCTTCTTCAGATCATGGTGAACAGGCTGTCCCAAGTTCCACCAACTCAAGCTTAGGTCAAATTGTCCTAGAAAAAGTTTATCAGTAGACGTGATATTTCTTAATTTTATAACCCAAAAGCCATTAATTTTCATAAATATGACCATCATTATCGTATATCTCGAACAAACGTCTTGAAGAAAAGAAAACATACTGAGTAGTCAAACTGAAACTTTGATTGGTTCATTTAGGTTGTCCATTCCCTGAACTAATGCAAATCCAAGATAAGTATTCAGATATCTTAAACAAATTCTATCCAGTATCTGTTCTAAAATTAATACTTTTCATTGGTAAGGATCAACATAAATTTGCATTTCTAGATGCTGGGTAAATTCAATGTAAAAATAAACCTAAGGCCGTGCTTGGCTTTGGAAAGGACAAACAAAGATCAAATTTGAAGCCTTTTCCAGTAAGATCTTGTCATAACCTTTGCTTTCAAGGCTTATGGAAAATATCTGTGTACTTATCTTTCTATTGATTTGTTTTTGAGTGTGCTATTGTACTTTTGTGTTTGTATGATTTTGAGTTGGTGGTACAGATAGAACCTCTTCGAGTGAAAATTAAGTTGTTACCCTAGCCGGGCTCAGCACATTACGAGGCTGCCGCCAATTTACAATAGAAACCAGAGATAGATCCGGTTCTAATAGGGTAATAAGGATTAAAATCAATTTCTACATCCCCATTTCACCTCCATTTTTAATTAAGTTACCTTAATCGTGCCTGAACTATGAGCATTTTTTAGTTAATGGAGTCATTTACTAGGCTTTGTATATGATAATCAAGAATTCGGGAACACCATTAACACCTGAGGCCTTGATAATTTAACAGCCCTTCTGGATATCTAGTGGGCCTAAAAGGCCGAAAAGTTGAGGTATTGCCAAGCCATTTAGGCTGGTCAGTCGACAAAAAGACTCGGTACAAAAATCATACAAAAAAGGTCGGAAGTTGCAACTCCTGCGGTTCTCTTTGAAATTACCCACAAGTTAGTTAAGTGCAGCAAACAGGTTCAATAAACAGTTGGATAAACCTGACACCAGAAGATGCTATCTTTCTATTTGCCACGAGAGCATAGTAATATAATAAGATTCTAGGTGTTTACCATTCAAGCTATATTTCATTTAACTAGAAGATATTCACTACAATATCCAATTATCATGATGCACAAAATGCATTTGAACACTACTATAGTCAACCTCACATTCTCATGTGATATATAGCAGAGGCAACATTGCAAGTACCTTCCAAAAGTACATCACGATACAGCCATCAAGATTCACTGCAAACCCAAATATTTCAGGTACGATAAAATTATATAAAAAGATGCCAATAGTTGGCTAAATTGGCACCTTCTGCAATCAAATCAAGAGATAATAACCAGCAACCAAGCATTAAGGAATCCAGTAAAACCCTTAAGGGACCACAACAGAGGGAAATTCACAGTTTGGCAGCACCAAAAGTTTCTGCTAGGATAGTAGAAGTCTGAAACAAAATATCAAAAAACAAGACATAAATATCAGAGCATTCATATTTCACGCAAATGTAGAACGCAAAATGGAAGAGAGATCAACATTATCAGGATAAAATTACAGGTTTCAGTGTTTTGGTAAGCAAATCAATGTTTGGATCAGAGTACCACAGTAAGACTGACATTCTATGACATGACCTTAATGAACAGCACAATCGAACAAACACAACACAACTTTTAGGCCCTTTCACCACGGATCCGCCTGGCAAGCTGGATGTCTTTGGGCATAATAGTTACCCTCCAGGCATGAATAGCACATAGATTTGTATCCTCAAACATCCAACAAGGTAGGCCTCTGCAGCTTCCTGAAGTGCAAGAACAGCATGGCTCTGGAACCTCAAATCGGTCTATGCAAAACAAAGTAAAGTCAAAATAAAATTAATCCCCACATCATAACAATCATAAAACTATTAATAAAACAAGGGGAAAACATAAAAAGAAAATGAGCTTAGATAACAATGTTACCTTGAAGTCTTGAGCAATTTCACGGACAAGTCGTTGGAAGGGCAGCTTACGGATCAAAAGCTCAGTGCTTTTCTCATACTTTCGAATTTCAGTGTTCAATAGATATAGAGATACCATCAATTTAATCATGAAATTCAGCAAAGTTCAAAAAAGCGTACAACCATGAAAGGTGGAAAGAAAAAACCTTCAGCAATGAAATGGAAAAATTCTATACCGAAGAGCAACAGTTCCAGGGCGGTAACGGTGAGGTTTCTTGACTCCACCAGTGGTGGGTGCTGACTTCCTCACAGCCTTCAATTCAAGTTAAAGAAAAAAATTATTGGATGTTAAAATTTAGTATATTTTCTTATTATTGACATTTATTTAGTAATCAATCTCCCCAAGATTGGTTAAAGAATTGATCGTTTTATATCAAACAGAACAATATATGATCAACACAAGCAACTGCCATTATGGTTATGCTAGGACTAATAACATAATAATTGTTGCATATTCAGCTTCTAGATAATTATTAGAACAAGAATATAATCAGATTTATTAGGGTATGCAGTATCCTCGTTTACCTTACGAGAAGTTTCTGGATTGATATAATCAAATTGATTGATTTAACTCGATTACTACAATGAATCGAATTGATTCAATTATAATTTATAAATATGTAAGTCTAGTTCAATCGAATCGATTGATTAAGTTTAAGGATTGATATGATTGAATCGATTTATAAAGATAATTTATCAATTTAAATAAATAATACTATTTGACTTATTCAAATTGAGAAATATAATGAATTAAATTTAGTTTATGGTTGTGCATTATTACTTAAAACTTGATTCATAAAATTCGAATTACAAATTTAAATATTTATAAATTAAACTTGAAGGTTTATTGAAAACTTTGTTTTAAGAAGTTTTATTTATAAAAACTCTACTTCAATAAGCTCTATTTAAAAAATTAAATCAAACGGATCCTTGTCTTATTTGACTCGGTTTAATTTAATTTGAATTAATTCTAGTTAATACCTTTTGCCTTTAAAACAAAAATTCAACCATTAAAAATATAATAAATTCAATTCGAATTTTATATTTATGATTTTGTTTAGTTATTAAAAAGTTAAGTTGGTTTTCTCAAAAAAAATATATTAGAATTACTACGATTATCCTACCACTTTTAATTTTTTAATTAATTTTTATAAAAAAAATTAATTAATTTAATCTTTTTAAATAAAAAATAATAAAAAAGTATCACATGCCACTTTATTTTAAAATTAATATGTGACCAATTTTTTATTCTTTTAACTTTATTACATGCAACTAAAAATTGAATCGAATTATTCAATTTTTTAACGTAAAATCAAATCGAAACTATTTTGATTTGATTTTAGTCTTAATACAATTTCTTTTAGTTGAATTTATCTAACATTAATCAATTTGGTTTGTTAAAACAAATAATATACAACAATTATCTGATATTTAATATTTGTGAATTTACATAAAATATGGGGTAACCATCCTTGTCAATGGCCCATTAATATCCAAATATTTGGGCCTGAGAGGTGAATTGTCAATAGTACAAGAGTTAGGCCTAATATCCCAATTTATGCTGTACCACATATTGTGTCTTATTTAACCCATTACGTTGCTCAAAAAGGAATACTAAAGGAACATTACTGTTAAATGAACCCTCATGAATTCTAAAGTATACACAATCTCTCAATAGTCAACTTGGCTGTATTCAAACACGTAGGCCCAACTGATATCACACTAATTTTTGTGCGTCAATCCAACTCTTTTTGCTGACGGCCGTTGCCATTTTAGATTAGGATCACAAACTATCAGATTATGTCTAAAATATTCATTTTAAAATTTTACACCATATTTAATTAAGTAAACAAGTTTAATGATACAATGTAGATGTAACTCCTCATGCAAGTGAGTGAATATTAATTAATTTATTTAATAAATTTTTTTAGGATAGTACAAGGATTATACCTCGAGTCTATGGAGATATCAAAGAGAAACACATACTACGGGATGAGAATAATCTCATCCTTTATCCATAGTCTTCATCTTCATCTTCATTGGAAGCTCTATAACAGTAACATATGGTAGAAATTTCAACGGTGTGAGAATGGTTTTGTGTTTTAAATTTTATATTCTGTTACATAATTGTAATACTAAATTTAAACGAACTAATATAACAATGCTACACTGTTGTCATTTTTATATAATTTATTTTTTAATCTATAAAATAATATGTAACAAACATATAATATTAACATATTAATTTGTATAACGGTTATATATCCAATCGACCAAATACCAAAGCTTAACCAAATATCCGCAAGCTGTTTTTCTTGCAACTTGTGGTCTGAAATATGACCGTATGTTATCAATGGTTAAGATCATTCAACTTCGACATAATTTGAGTTACAAGAGAGTGGGAATCTGTCATATGGAGGTGGGCCATGCGTAGCCATGTTGCATCGAATTATATAGTACATTAGGGACCATCTTTTTTTTCTTTTTTCTCCTGTGGCCCCAAAATTACGGCCTACGAGACTGCTGCTGCTATTTCATGGAGACGGAGATGGAGATGGTCATGGTGAAATTTGTATGTGGTGATAGTGAACACTTAAGCTATTTACACAAAATATATAACGTTAGATGGGGGACCAAACTGCCTTAAATTTGGTAAAAATGATAGAAAACTAAACGTGCGAAAGAGATTGTGGGTTGATGGGAAAATTTGAGATGGATGTGTCTTGTGTCGCCATCGTTTGCGTGAAATAGTACAATAATTTAATGCTAGTCAAGCAAATAAGCCAACCATTATTTAGCCGATTGGTGATAGCTATAGGAGAACGAAGCTGTTACATGGCTCCTCCGTTACAACGATTTTATTGAGATTCGCTTATAACGTTGGTTATAATCTCGATCTCGATCATGATAGATATCTATCATGCAGAAAACTTTTTCTAGTAGGTTAAATTGTCTGCCAACTCACCTAAACGTCAAGTGTAGAGATTAAGCATTCACTCTTACGTACCTTGAGCTAAGGTTGGGGCCAACGCAAGACCTCAAGCAATGCATCGGCTTATCTGAATGTCAAGGGAGTAGAAAAAAAATATAGAGAAGAAAATGATCATACAAGTTGTTAAATATCGTCAACAGCCATTCGCAGAGTATGAAACTGCTCCTTGCGATACAATTGATTTGAGATGCTGCATGTCTATTGCAACTTTTTCAGCCTTTTCCACAGTTTTCTTCTTGTAGGAATTTTTCTTACATTGGCAAGAACATTTTTCACGAGCTAGGCATATTTGTATAACACTTGCTGCCCTCAAATCTAGGCCCTGCCAATCTTCATTGCATATACTAGATTTTTCAGAATCACTACACGAAACTGAGGTTAGTTTGCCTTTTAATACCTTTTGTAGCCAAAATTTGATCAATATATCTTTGATTTGTATTTGTCACATGCCAAAATTAATTTTTCCATCAAATTTTATTGGATTTGAAATTCTATTTACCAATTTATTTATTTGCACTAGTACCTGACTTTGATATCATTTATTAAAATTTTTTGTCCCACTCCAAATTTTCTAAAACAGAATTATTAAATAAATAATAACAAAAAATATAGATAAAAAAATAATAATGACATAACATAAGAATTTACGTAAAAAACTCTTATATCAATGAAAAATCACAATCTAAAAAATGAATAGAAAAAATTTTACTATATAAAAAATTATCACAATTACATTTTCAGTACTTTTCTCCCATCCCACCCCACCCCAATTAATCTTAACAAAATTTCCAATTTATTCCAATTTTACTATATAATTTTATTTAAATACAATCAAAATTATTCCAATTTCAGTACACTTGGAGCCTACAGGCCTTAGAAGCAAATCAACTGGTCTTGGGCATTCAAGCTCCTCGGGTCTTTAGGCTTTAAGCCGGGAATTGTAGTTGTCTCGGGTACAAATGCTTTGGACTTCATGTTCAGACTTCCTTTGTGGTCCTAAGTTGCTTCTTAAATTCTTTATTAAAATAAGAAAATTATTAATTATAAAAAATAAAATAAATTCTTCTTAAAATTAAAATACAAATTTTTATTAAAAAAAACATTCATATTCTAATATAATTTTAGAAAAACATTACAATTATCTCATTTCTCATTCTGCCTATCCCAAAACCTTAAATCAATTATTTCTAGCTATAAGAAGCTATTTCTCGTATAATCACATTAACATCAATATTGATTAAGGTTATGAAAGACGAAGTACAACAATATTCTGTGTATGATTTGAAAACATATGCATACAAATATGAATCTTAGGAAAATAAATTTGCTGGGATCCGATTATACAATTTAACTTGTTTGTTTTCTTTCACTCATCAGATGCTCTTTAAGGACCTTCCAACTCGTCAGATCAGATGCGTGGCCCCTCCCTTTCACCTGACAAATGACATTACAGCTTTTGCACCGCATGCCATGCCATGAAGTTTTTCTTCTATAATTCCGATCCATAGTTGAAGATACATAAACGTAAAATATATTTCTTACAATTCTCTCCGAGCTCAAACTCATTCATGGACATATGCTTCTTTCCATAACCAATGAAACAGCAGTTCACGGAAGAACTTATACTTGTACTCTCATGGCCCAATGAAACCATTTCTACAGGTCAGATGTTTCAACTTTGTTTTTGCAATTACTTAATGTATGTTAATCATAAAAAAATGCTCCTAAATATTAATAAGTAATTAAATTGCATAATTCAGTTGCTGGAGCGAATTTGAAATTATATAATTAGACGTATGATCTTAAATTTTATTTTTTAAGTGTGTAAATGATTTAAGTGGAGGATGGGAGGATGTTGACGGTGGGATAATGCGTTAATTTTTTTTTTAAATTAAGTGAGATACACGTAAATTCTTTGAATACTTTGATTAAAAAAAAATAATTAAGGGGCGTGGCAGTGAGTAATATTCTTAATGATAGTCAGTAGTCCAATAATTTTTTGTATTACTGAGTAATCAAGAAGGCGATTTGGATATATTTTTTTTGTGCGTATATTTATGGAACATCAGCAAACACTATTCTAATTTCAGAAGGCTTAAGAGATGACAACGAGGGCACAATAAGTCCTCGAATATTAAAAAGATAGAAAATCCGAAAGAAATCAGCCAAGTTTGTAGAAATAATACGGACACAGTACATATCCCGCCGTCAAACATGATATCGTCGATCGTCCCTGTATCTGCTTTAATATTATAATATTATATGGTCATGATTTATGAGTAATTTGTAGTTACGAATATTATTATTAAACTATACCCTTAAAATCAAGTAAGAAAAAAGCCTCCGTTACGGTTGCTGATTTATTTCATGGTGCTTGGAATTTTAAGCAACCGAGAAACACAATATGACATCAATCCACTTGCTATTCATTCAAAGTTCCCTGAAAGATATATGGAAGCTGTTAGTTATATCAAATCCTTTGAAAATATCCGAAACATGAATTTGTTTGTCATCTTTCCAATAATTTCTTATGTATCAATTCAAATCTGCAGTCATCTCTACGGAAAAACTACCCCCCTCGCCTTAGCATCTAACAGATATTTTTTCCTGACTGAAAATGGACAATAGAAAGATTCACGTAAATATTTTCGAAAACAAATATATCAAAAGAACATGTAAATGAAGAAGAAAAAACAACAAAAAAGGATATACTCACTTCCGCTCTATTAGATTGAAAGGCAGAAAGATCTGGATCCGTTATTTGCTGGATGATGCCGGGATCCCTTGTTCTAGTCATTAATCGTCGTTGCAGCATCATCAAGATTCTCACTTCCAAAAAGCAAGACAAGCAGTAATATGTAAATAAATATCTCTGCTACCGGTATTGGAATGTGAATCTTGATGACACTGCATCAACGAGCAACAACTGTCAAATTCTTTTGTCTGCCATAAGACGGGATGGAATTTAACAGAGTTATCGGGTTAATACTGTTTCAAAAGAAAAAAAAAAGAGAAGGGATTTGATGATTTTCTGGGTTTGATTGTGAAACTCTCTGGGTATGTCCTCGACAGGAGTTGCAGGACCGGCACAAAATTTGGAAAGAAAATACAGTGCAGAAACTAATCTCATAGAAAGGAAACAAGAAGAAACCCTTTTATGAAGAAAAAGAACATTAAGAGGCTTAAAGAGAAAAAGTGGCGATAGCTGGCTGCTTGATCTCTGTGTTTCACATCATTGATCAGACAATGAATAGAAAAAGTAAAGAAAAAGAAAAAGGCAGCGAGAAGTGGAAGAAGTTGGCGAGGAAGGAAGGTAACCGGTGGCCCTCATTTATAGCCGATTGTCACAGAAAGAGGGGTTTCATTTTTTTTTCTAACACGTGGGAAAGTAAATAATTTTTTTTAATATAATTAATTGTGTTGAAATTTTAAATTTTGAAGAATTGTAATATGAATTTGAATAATCTATTTTTTTTTTTAAAATATGAATATAAATATTTATTTATTTTTTAATAAAAATATTTAAAAACTAATATTTTACTTTTATATTTTTATATATTAAATAAATAACAAAATTTTTAAATTTTATGACAATTATTTTTAAATTTATAAGATAACATAATAAATTTAAAATAAAATAATAATTATATCATTTTTATATTAATTTTTAAAAGTTATATACTGTTTTAATGAAAAATATATATTTTAAAAATAAAAAAGTGTTAGATTTTTTATGAATATGAATGTAAATAAATTAATTAAGTAAAGATATTTTTTTAAATATATTCAATAAAAATTTTAAAATTTTTAAGATTCCAACAAAAAGTTAAATTTTTTTAATAATTTTAAATAAATAAATTTAGACAATTAAACATTAAAGACCCTAAAAAAAATATTTTACTTTAGATTTTAAAGAAAATTCCATTACTTTTTTGTTAATTTGTATTTTAAGGTTGTTGAGATGTGAATATAGATATGGTTGTTGTGTTACTGGATCCTCGTCGAAGAGAGTCGATAGTTGAATCCTCAATTTCTAGAGTCTCATCTCCAAGCTCCTACAAGATAATAACACACTTGGAGTAACGTCGATGGTGTTTTTTGGTGAAAAAATTTCGATATCTAAATCAGCGAAGATATAAGAGGGAAAACAAATAACTCCGGTGGAGAAAAAAGAAAAAAATAGAAAACTAAAGAAAATGGAGCAAATCGGAGAGCAAAAGAAGGAGAAGTTCCACCGGAGAAGAAAAAGCCAGAAGTCCCCTTAGCTGCTGATTTTCCTCCTTATTAAGGCCCTTGAGAAGAGGGTGATATGACTTGACATTGGAGAATAAGAATGATAGGATGCTCTGCCTTGGGATAGTGTGTCAGCCGCTTTTATTTAAGAGATGCGACGTCTATCAAGCTCACTACAATCAGATTTTCTGGGATTCGAAGATAGATGAGACAAATAACTGAAATTCGTCAGAGCGACACTTCTTACTGCAAAATCCTTGATCATTAATCATTCTTATTTTTGGTAGCCTCCTAGGGATGATGGTGAAGTCAGGTTTTCCCAGGAAGCTGACAGGATTCTAGAAAGGGCAAGAGGCAATAGCCTTAAAAGAGACAGTCAGGAATCCTGAGAGGTATCAGCCAAGAATCCTATGAGGCCTTAATCAGGAATCTTGGGAGGCATTAGTCAGGAATCTTGAGAGGTGTCAGTTACGAATCTTGAGAGGTGAGTAGTCAGGGTTCTCGAGAGGTGTCAGTTGAGAATCCTATGAGACATTAGTCAAAAATTTTAGGTGGTAGCCAGTCAGGGTTCCTGAGAGACGGGTGGTCGAATGAAACTGTTACGGGGATCGGGGGGAACAGATGTCTACCTGGGAGGCCTCCACGTGTCACCCGGATTTTTATCCAAACAGCCATTCCCCTAGTTTCTGGTGTGAGACTTGAGGGGCTCTCATAAGAAACTATTTATATGACTAGGTAGATCTCAGTGATCGGTCTGTCTTTGAGAGTTGTGGCTTCTTGGGAAGCTGAGAGAGGTGGAAGGCTATTAGGAGGTTGGGCGTGTTTCGATTAGTGTGCCTGTACATTGATGATTTTTAATGACTTGTCTCATCCCGACTCCTCGATAGTCTCTTTCATTAAATATGAACTGCCCAATTGTCATCTCGAAAGTTATCGGTCTGCGAGCTGTCTTCGCTTTGAGTTTTACGATATTAAAGTCAAATTATTAGGGGTCCATGTGTCAGAAAATCGATGGCTAGGGGTCGAATCACCCTCAAGTAGCGAGATCCTCTATGGGATTGAGACATGTGGCAATCTCTGGGCCGTAGAGATCAACGGTTGAGATCTGAGGTCTTTATTAGTATGAAAATCCTCTTTTTCTCTCTCTCTTCTTCATCTTTTGCCTCTTTGAGTTCTCATCGGTGCTCTAAAAATTCTCGTATTTTTCGTCTGAATTCTTGGTACGATTCTTCCTTTGTTTGCTTTTCTGTTTTGCGAGTGCACTATCCTTCTTCGTCTTCCTCGCAAGCTTTGCTTCTCCTCATCTCATTTTTGTGACTTCGTAAGGTATGGCTTTAGTTTTTTCCTTTTATTGGGTTATGTTTCTAAGCTTTTCTGAGAAGTTTGGTTTCTGGAGGGGGGTTGATATCCCTGTTTCGTCGGGTGATTTGGGGGACTGTTGGAGTGTAGGTCAATATTTTCATGGATTTAGTTTTTTGATGGTTTTTTTCTGTTTCTGCTGAAGATTCAGACTTCTGTGGTGAGTTTTTGTACAGGTTGAAGATTAGACAATGGATAGTCAAGGAAACCCACTGGATGCTGCTTGATTGGGGATGGAGTCTGCACAGACCCCCTGCCTGATCAAGAAGAGGGTGAGGAAGATAGAGTGGATTCTAAACAGGCAAGGGATAGGGGTCCAAATGAGCTTGACTGGTACTCTTCTACAGTAACTGAGGCAGACCTTCACACTTACAGGAGGCTATCCGCGATTCCTGACCATATGCACTTCAGGGTGTTGCAAACCCATGAGGTTTTGAGTGTCCTGGCTCTCGGAGAGATGGCTATAAATGAGGAGCACCTGTTGATCGGGGATCGACTTCCTCTACAATGATACTTTGTTAGGATCTTCAAAGCTTTCGGGATCCCCCCATATCAGTTCACTCTGAACAACTGGAGAATCCTGAGCGGCCTATTCATCCTAAAAGCCAGAGCAGGACTGCCTGTCCCCACTCCCGATAAGGTGCTACACCTCTATATGCTCAGGAAGAGTGTCGACAAGTACCTTGAGTGATACTTTTTACAAGTTCATCAGGGGTACTAGACGAAGATAAAGGGGAATCCTTTGTCTAACAAGAATTAGAAAGATCACTGGTTCATTGTTAGTGGGGATTGGACTGGACCGCCTCTAGGCTCGATCCTTTCCACCTTCGAGGAGACAAGTATCACCTCGAATATCTAGTTACTTTGTTTAATAAATTAATTCAGCAATGCTGACTACTGACTAGTCTTTTGATACAGACGTGAGAAGAGACCAGCCTGACATCCTGGCCAGTGTTACAGGATTATTGCTGAATCTGGTTATCACGGATGTCAGGCAGCTTCTGAGTGGGGAGAGTCTAGTAAATTTGCGACTAGTGTCTCAGAACGTAACAAGGAGTGAGCTCTTGAAAGCCAAGGTCACTATAAGTGAGGTAAAAGGTGATAAGACATCCTGAAAGGGACGCTTTTCAAAGGGGGACTCAAAGCAATCCGAGCTATCGATGCTCAGACTA
Organism: Trichilia minutiflora; assembly: GCA_035590515.1. Classification (NCBI taxonomy): domain Eukaryota; kingdom Viridiplantae; phylum Streptophyta; class Magnoliopsida; order Sapindales; family Meliaceae; genus Trichilia; species Trichilia minutiflora. Next base: position 10,065,926 of record JAVXUL010000020.1, read on the forward strand.
AGGCCCCTAGAGATAAAGGAAAGGGGCCGACAAAGGGGGATCCTAAAAAGACTCCTGAGAAGGGAGGAAAGGAGACCGAGCTCCCAAAGGAGAAGGGCATACTGATAAAATGTGGAGGAAGAAATGCATCCACAGGGGGGTGATCCTCCTCAGGTTAAAGATAAAGGTAAAAAGCCTATGATCGATGACCAAACTGAGAGGAAGACGAAAAAGAAAATTGACTGTCCTCATCCTCCTTCTTCTCAATAAATAAGTAGACGAGGGTCCTCAACCTAGAGAAGAGCACTTTAATCTCCTTGACGATGAGATCGGGAATGTAGAAGGCCCTTAGGCAAACCCAAGGGGGTCAGACTGGTTGGGAAGGGGCAGTGAACAAAGATCAGGCCCCAAAAACTGGTGTAAATACTAATGATGGTCGGGGCTAAGAGAACACCGACCCAGCTAACACGGAGTAAGATAGGCTCCAATGGGAGGATCTTGCAGAAGGCAAGAGGGAGGATTTTGGTTACCTCCTTCATCTGATAAACGGGATGAGAGAGGTGATCTCTCCCTAGAAGGTCGAATCTATGTCAGACGCATCCCCATTATAGGCCATGGGTAGTCTGAACATGTATGCTCACAAGGTAAGTCCTTACGTCTCTGGTCTTTTGTATTTGATAGGGATCATTCCATTTCCTACTCGAGATACTGACTTATCTGGTTCTCTTTATATAGAATGCATTCCTATTGGATCTCTTCATGGAAGACTTCCAGAATGCAATAAAAGTCCAAGAGTGAGCGTTCAAGAAATTAGAGAAGCGGGCCCAAAAAAATTAAATGTTATTCGTCAGGAGGCAAATCAGGGGAAGACAGAATTAGAGGCCAGGATCTCCACTCTCGAGGGTGAAAAATCTCAATGGGCTGAAGAGAGGCAGAGCTTGACTTCTAAGCTCTCGTCTATCGAGTTCCTAGCCCAAGTGCTGATTATAGATAATGACCATCTTGAAAGGGAGAGGAGGAGCCTCACGGGCAAGCATAACCTGCTGATTGACCTCTACAGTTTAATTAAGTCAGATGAGGAACGCCTTTAGGAATAGTTGATTTTCAACACCAATAAGTGCAATACGCTGTCAGAGGAGTGCAACTATTTGGAGAAGGAGTTGAAGGAGGTACAGGGCTCTCTGAAAGTGCTGAAAAAGGAGAAGGAGGAGGTCCTGGCTCAATTAGAGTGTCGGTATGACCAAGGGGTGGATGATGGCCTGGACCTAATAAGCCGCCTCTTTCTTCAAGAATACCCTAACTTGGATCTCGGATGGCTGTTCAATAAACTAAATCAAGAAATTCCAGGGGCTTCAAGTTTACATGCTCCGGATGTCACGTTTGAGATCATATAGCCAAATGCCGACCCGACTGCCAACAAGGAGGAGGGGAGGAACAATCAGGGCCGGTCAACTGAAAACCCTTCTTTTGAGTCAATTAGGGCACAAAGTCTTCATGAGCAAATGACATGTGATCAAGATCCCCCCTTAGTCCACCAAGAGAAGTTAGTTCTCATGGAAATTTTCTCTGGTGAAGAAGAAGAAGACCTCTCCCTAAAATACCCCTGACCAGTCCCTCAGTACTTGTTGGCCTTGTATTTATTGTTATAGCTATACAATTTTTTATAATTAGCCTTCCAAGAACAATGTTTACTGACACTTTTTATACTTGTATACTCTTAATGAATGAGTAAAAATTTTATTCCATTCGCATTTGTTTGCTTTAATTCTGCCCATGCATAAATTCCCTTTAAACTAATTATTTGTGAAATAGAATACTCTGAATCAATAGGATCCCCTTCAGCCAGGATGCAGCTAGTAGTCCAGGGAAGATTAGGCACGCTCAAAATCTAATTGGAAGAAATATCGAAAAAAAAGTTCCTGACTAGTTCCATCCTTGGGGCTCAACTGGTGTTAGGGGATTTCAACTTCAACACTAGAAGATAACATCAACATTGGCCAGGGCTTAGGATGCTCAACTATGTGCAGGTCTTAGACTCTCAGGATGCCTGACACTACAAGGGGGCTTATACAGCTTGACACTCGTCGGAGACTAAGACTAGTGTTAGGGGATTTTAGGGTTCAAAGGCCAACAGTAACACTAGGAGAAAATGTTATGTGGGTCAGGGCTTAGGATGTCTGGCCCCGTACCAGATCTTAAGCTCTCAGTCTGTCTAATACAGTGCAGGAGCTTATACGACCTGACGCGGGTCAAAAACTCAGACTAGTATTATAGAATTTTTAGGGCTTAAAAGTCAATCGTAACACTAGGAGTAAAAACAAACACGAGTCAGGGTTTAGGATGCCCGGTCCCGTGCTAGGTCTTAGGCTCTCAGTCTGTCTAATATGGTATAGGGGCCTATATAGCTTGAAGCGGGTCAAAGACTCAGACTAGTGTTAGAAGATTTTAGGGCTTAAAAGCCAACCATAATACTAGGAGTAAAAATGAACGCGGATCAGGGCTTAGGATACCCGATCCCGTGCCAGGTCTTAGGCTCTTAGTCTGCCTGACACAGTACGAAGGCTTACACGGCCTGATGCAGGTCAAAGATTCAGACTAATATTAGGGAATTTTTAGGGTTTAAAAGTCAACCGTAACATTAGAAGTAAAAATAAACACGGGTCAGGGTTTAAGATGCCCGATCTCATACCAGGTCTTAGGCTCTCAGTCTGTCTGACATGGTACGTGGGCTTACACGGCCTGACGCGGATCAAAGACTCAGACAAGTGTTAAGGGATTTTAGAGCTTAAAAGCTAACTCTAACACTAGGAGTAAAAATAGACGCTGGTCAGGGTTTAGAATGCCCAACTCCGTGCCAGGTCTTAGGTTCTCAGTCTGTTTGACACAATACGGGAGCTTACATAGCCTGACGCGGGTCAAAGACTCAGACTAGTGTTAGATAATTTTAGGGTTTAAAAGCCAACTGTAACATTACGAGTAAAAATAGACCCGGATCAGGACTTAGGATACCCAACTCCGTGCCAGTTCTTAAGCTCTCAGTCTGCCTGACACAATACGGGGGTTTATACGATCTGACGTGGATAAAAGACTCAGAGAGATGTTGTATAATGCTTCTTTATTTGCAATTGGAACACAATAATTTTATTATTATAGATATAGTGTTTGAATACATTACAAGTGAAGCATCATAA
>JAVXUL010000020.1:10074001-10092191 GCA_035590515.1 Trichilia minutiflora
ATGATTTAAACAATAAAAAAATATTAATAACTAACTATTAATTTTTCATTTTTTTGAAAAAATGCTATTATTATTAAATATTAATTATTTTATTTTTAATCTAAAAAATTCAAATACAATTATATTAAATGCCTAAATTATTATTTATTTAGTTTTTTAGTATAATATGAATTATCTCAATTTTAGTTTTATAATTATTTTTAAATATTAAAATTTTAGAATTAAAAGAATAATATATTATTATATTAAATATAAACTGTTAATTTTTTAAAATTAAAGAAAAATTATGCTATCCGTAGCTATAGAATTAATTTTAAAATATTTATATTTATAAATTAATAATAACTTTTAAAACCAAAAGTAACATATTTTACAAAATTTTTAAAATATTGAAAATTTGAAATTAATTTTCAAACGAATAAAAATATATTAATATTACTAAAATTAAAGAATTTTTTAAAAAAATATTATGAATTATTAAAATTAAAAGATTAATATATTATAATATTAAATATTAATTTGTTTAATTTTATTATAATTAAATAAAAATTATATAGTCTTAGCTACACAATTTAATTTAAAAACATCTATATTTAAAAACTAATAATAATTTTGGAAACTAAAAAGTTAATACATTTTACTATTTTGTAAAAAAATTATATGAATTAATTATCTCAAAAATTAAGAGATTTTATTATAAATTAAAATTTTGTTTTATTTTATTATTTTAATTTTAAATTATTTATTAATTATGATTTTAGATTATAAAATAAGAAGATACTAATAAAATTAATATTTCAGTGTTTACTATAATGATAAATTGATAGCATTATGCATGTGTTTTTTAATCATTTACAAAATTAAGAGTATTGATGCAAAATCATTGAAAAAGCAAAAGAAATTTATGTAAAATTATTAAAAATCAGGTTTTTTAGTTAATGAAACTAAATGGACAAAGCATAATATTTTTAAAATAATGGGAATGTGATAAAGAAATAGACCAAACAGAATTTTTCGTGGGACTCTCAGATTTAATAACATAATTAATTGCAATTTTGAACCAATGACCAATACGATGTTCATTGCCTTTGGTGTTAATTAGATGGTTTAAAAGCTTAATTATGTTATTAAATCAGTTTAATAATACTTTTGTCTTTATTGAAACGATGGTTGGAGGTAACTGCTTTATTCATAAAATATATTATTTAAGAAGTCAATTATAAATAATTTATATTAACTGTCAGACTGAAAGATTTTGAAGGAATGATTAGCGTTCCAAGAAATTGGCTCGTTCTTTCATTCGCTGCAAAGGAACCAAAATTTTGGGTGGTTTAGAAAATTATTTTGAAACTTCACGTTTTTAAGAGATCAAATTGTAAAAATATTGTTGTTTAATTATACAAAATTTATATTTCTAACTAATATTTTATTGCAATAACTTTATTATAATGAATAAGGATAAGCAAATGTACCCCATCTTCGTGTAAATTTACTTGATTACTTATAATTATAAATAAATTACAAACTTAGAGCTTAACTAAATTGTAAATACCAAAAGTCTATCTTTTTTTTTTAATTAAGAGTCAATTAAAATTCTTAGAATACATAAAAGTTATTAAAATAAATATTTACTAATTTTTATATATTAATTATAAAAATTTTATGTAAAAGCATTGCATAAAATTTTGTTGTTTAAACAAATCTTATTAATTTACGATTTTAAAAACTATAAATCTTTGTTGAACTTTCTTCTTCATTTTTTTAAAATAAATTTATATTTATTATGATAGAAAATTAACTATATATAAATATGAACAAAATAAAATAATATTTCTATAAGAATATAAACTAACAAGAAAAAGAAGATTTTATCTATGATCTTTCTATATCAAACAATCACTAATGAAAGAGATATTAGGTTAACTTTAAATATTTTTAATAATGAAAATTCAAGTACAACTCTTATATATTCAAAAGGCAAAGATTTCCCTACTACTTTTCTTATTTATTTATCACTTCTCTTTTTAATTAAGATTTTACTCTTCTTCTTTTTTCAAGGAGAGAAGTGTTTTAAAAGCCGACAACTTCTCTCTATATGCTAACTTAAGTAGTAGATCAGAAAGGAAATGCCAGGTTTCCTAGCTTTCTAGAATCCTAGGTATAAAATAGTTGCTTTCTTCAGTGATTGCTAATTTGTACCTAAAAACTGATCAACATTATTATTATAGGTTATGCGAGTGTGCTTGTTGATTCGGTTAAAATATATTTTAGGATTGATGGTTTATTGAATTATAGAATAATGATTAGATGTAAGTAGTACACCAGACTATTGAATTGCTTTGATTTAATATTTACCTATCTTTGATTACCCATTATCTATGATTTAAGACTTCCCAGGAAAAATTTACGCGTTGGGATTATAATTAACTGAAATTGTGGCAAGTGCTAAGCGCTCCAATACATGCAACTAATGAACTAACAGAAAATAAGATATGATCGGTGGTTATGTGTTCAGTTGTTACTATTCCTTTGTAAAATGAAACTTCATGCAGTGCCTGTATTGGCCACTATAGGCCTCTCTAATAAACATTATATCATTTATTGTGTTCAAAAAACAATATTAATAGTACACTGTTTTCCAAGATTGTGGATATTTTCCCATACATAAAATCTTCGAAGGCCCCGTGTTAATTTAATTTTCAATAAACTTGTAAATAATTGCATTTCTTTTAAAAAATCAGGCGTTTATTACTTTAGTGGTTATACTCCAAAAGATTTTTATATAATCCAATGCTATTTACATTAATTTTTTTACTTATCTAAAATGAAGCCCCGTGTTTTTTCCCTATAATGTGATCCTTGATTCTCTCCATAATTTTTTTAGGTTTAATATACAAAATTATTTCATGAGAGATTTGAAAGAGAACACAATTTGTTTTAGTTTTATTATTTTATTATTTTTAATCAAACTGTATTGTTTGAAAATTTACTTATATATTTTTTGTTTGAAAATGTGTTTACTTCTTTATAGTTCGTTGCCAAACTACAATATGAAATTTGAATTAATAATTTTACATCTCCAAAAATATAAAAAAATTCTAATAACTATTTTATTATAAGAAATAATATACTTGTATTTTTGTTTTTGGAAAAGAAAACATAGAAAATATATATTAAAATTAATTATATTATTTTATAACTTAAAATTAAACAATTAATAAATATATTCACAAAAATTTTTACTTTTACTAGTATTCATAAATTTTAAGCTTAAAATATATTTATTATGATTAATAACAATAATAATCATAATGAATTATTTAAAAATAATATATTATAATTTTTAAATTGTTAATAAAAAAGTAAAGTATTTCTTAAATTCATGTTATTGTTAACAACAATAACTTAATATATTATTCAAAATAATTTATTGTTATTATTATTGTGGTTAATTAGTGTTAATAATAATAAATTTATTTTGAACTGATAGTGTAATAAAAATAATTTTTCTGTAAATATACTTATCAATTTGTTAATTTTAATTAATTATGAGTTAATATATTTAAATTTAATATATGTTTATATATTTATTTGTGATATTATATATTGTATAAATTCTGTTGAAGTAGTGATAAGTGGAATGTAGTTTACTTCAAGGTCTTGAGTTTGAATTTAAAGTTTTTATATTTGTTTTGCATTTTTAAGTGAGCTAGACAGTTCTCAACTTATTTTCTATTTTTCAAGGACAAAGTTGAAAAAAATTAATGGTTGAAGAGGCATTGGAAAGTTTTTGAAAAAATGGGGAATAATGGGGTATTGATTAAAAAAAGTAGAAAGTATTCATTTTATTTTCTAAATCAGTTCGTTAAATTTTAAAGAGATCGATAAATTATTTATTTACTTATTGTTTGTTTATTTAAATTACTGTCAGCTAAAAAATTTTATTATTATATTATTGTTTATAATTTTCATATAATAATATTAATTTAATATTATGAATGATTATATAGTATAGTTTAAGGTGTCAACTCTTCTTCTTTTTATGAAAAAAAAAATCGTAATTCTTATGTTCCAAGTATATAACGAGTCAACTGAAGTTCTTTAACAAATCTTCAAACTAATAGATTTTGGCGTTGATGAGAGTGACGCGACAGTATTTTCGAAAATTTAGATTAAAGTGAACCGTCTATATTTTCATGTTCCAAAGGGCTATCATCAGCATTGCTGTTGTTCCTTTTCTCGGTATACATTTTCACATTTATTGAAATCTGATTGCCCATTTCATTTACGTATATGAGAAGACATTTACTCGCTTAACCTAATGGTTTTTGACAGTTGGATTGTCTCTAATAATCCTTAAAACAGATCATGATCATCGAAACCGTACGCCATGTGCGATTGTACACATTGCAAAATGTTGAAAGCTAAACCCCACAACACAAGATTCCAATTCTGCCATACATTATGAATCACATGCATTTAAAAAAAATGGCACAATCTAAGCTATGTTTAAGTCTTACAATACCACGTTGTGAATATCAACAGAAATTGTTAAGTAAAGAAATCATCGCAGAAAACAAAATTTAATATCATGTGTTAACTAATTGCCGGCATTCAAGCTTTTTAATATCCCAAAGAACAACCAGAAATTGAATTGAACATTCATAAACTAATTTTGACAGGGAAAGTCTAACGGATTATTATAGGATAGTCATTGATCATTGATCCAAAAGGAAGCCAAATGAACTACAGTATAATATTTTTGGGTAATCCATATATTGTAATTTTGCTGAATAAAATAAGCAGTCTCTTCTTTATATTGACCTAAAAACTTGAGTTTGAAGATTATAATTTAGATAATTATATTTCTAATGATTTAATTTCTTTTTTCAGGTACGTATAAATTCAATTTTATTTTACAGATTTTGTGACGGGAATTTAAATGACTATATTTACTCTTTGATGTTCACAAAATCTCGGATATAAGACTATGAAATTAAGCCTATTAAAAAATGCAGTCTGTGAACATTTGTTGAAGAATTGCCAAAGCCTATGATTTATTGAGCTTTGCTATTATCAAGAAATACTGTTTAACTTAAAAGTTTAAAATTAAAAATAAATGGACATAATTCTATTATACTTGTCGTGCTATACTATAATAATTGTTATAACCCCATTTTAGGTTCAATTTTTTTTTCAAATTCAAAAATTCAATTTCAAATTTTGTGAATTAATTTTTAAATAATAAACAAATGATTTAATAAAAGAAAGAAGGACGAAGATGCAAGGTTCCTAAAGGTTATGTTTGGTCATAAATTCTAAGAAGACTAAATTGACAAAATAAGGGATTTAGGAACTCAAATCTTAAAAATCACAAGGGAATGAAATAAATGACCTTTGCTTCTATGCATACAGAAAAAAGAAAATGAAAACTAATTATGTGGATATTTATATTTTAAAAAAAAAAAAGAAGAGAGAAACTTAACGAGTTGACTTCGTTGTTACATAAGAAAGGAAATTTTGAATTCTTTATCAGTTTGTTTGTTTTGGAAGATCATATTTTTTCAATTAAAAAGGAAATTGCGATGATGGTAGGATTGAAGTATGGATTAAGGTATTTAAAATTGTTTTCAATTCCGTAAAAGGTAAAAAGGAATATGTGACACCCGACTGGGTGGTTGGAGTGGTAGAAATATGATTTGAGACAAGACAGGTCCAAGGTTCGAATCACGTCATTTGCACGATTGAAGCGCCAAGACGGATGTACTGGATTTTATCTAGCCGTTTGGTACTGTCGATCTTTGGGTGAGCCGATTTTTAGGTGAACCGTTGGTACCTTCGAGCTAAGAGCTTGGGCCCAGTCTCAGTGACCCTGTCTAAGGGTAGTAGAGAGCCCAGATCCTTAGTGATAAAATTCCGCAATGGTTGGCTGTCTAAGGGCAGTAGCGAGCCCAGATCCCTAATGATAAAATTCCGCAATGGTTGGGTGACAGTTGGAATTCCCGAATATACACAACAATAACAAAAAAAAAGAAAGAAAGAGGAATATATGACAGAGAAGAAGGAAAGTATACATTCTTTTTCAAGTGGTAAAAGGAAAGGAAGCAATTTATTGTTCCAAGTATGCAGAAATTTCTTAACACCATGGACATATATGAAGGGCCATTCCTTCACATTTAAGAAGGCACAACCCTAGCAACGAAAAGAGCAAAACTACCACCAAAATCCTACGCAAAATTCGAACCTACATCCTTAGCCACCATTCAATTCAAGATTGAGAAGAACCGTAGCAACCGAAAGTTCACGTCACCAAAACATTCCCCAAGCAGCCGTAAAACAGCTAGCAATCAAAACAGTCTCAATGTTGCACACTTCAGCCACCATCCCTTCCACGTGCCGAAAATAGAAGCATCCCCAAGTAGGCCATTGCATTCTTTGCCTAACAGAAGTCATTTCTTTACAAGGCAGCAACAGGGAAAGGTACATTTCAGTTCAGATTTTTTACAATATAGAATTTGCCGGCATATATCCGTGGGCGCATGAAACCATGCATGAGAAACCAAACAATTTTATTGCATGAATTTTATGACAATCGAAAGAATTATTTGTTGGAGTTTTTTGGAAGCAGGATTCAGTTCTATTAGTTCTACATTTCATGATAGGTAAATATATATATATATATATATATATATATAACAAAAAAATTAATGAATTCCCAGTTGACTCGCATGGCTATCGAGTCTACTCGCAAAAGCCACAAAGCCTGCGACCATGCAGCTCCAAAGGTGTCGCGAACGATCCCTTCGTGGGCTCATCTGAAAAAGGACGCAGGAGGAAGTGGCGGGAGGACATTAGGCATGGTCGAAATGGTGGCAAAATTTCCAAAAAAATGGCCGCAGGTCTTCGGGAACTGATGGCCTTTCAAGGCATGGAAAAGGCTTCGTTTTGGTCGCCGGCTGTTTCTGCCGGTGAAGGGAGATTTCTGTGGTTGAATACATGGCAAGATACCGTAGTTTGGAGGTGAGGGCCAAGCTTCAACGGCCATCAATGGAGAAAGCCACGGGAGGAAGATGACTCCCCTTAAAAACCCTTCGCTTTCTAAACTTTTCCCTAACTACACAATTAGCCAAAATTGGAACATCTTGTGAATTAGGTCCCAAACTGGAGTCTAAAATCTTTATGACTGATCTTACAGCTTTACTCAAGTTCTCATATAGGTCCCAGCTACCTTCCCTTGGCAATCTTGGACACATTTAGGAAATTTTTTGCAATTTAATCCTAGGTTATAGTTTTATTATTTATTTAGTTTAATTTTTTTAATAATTTAATCTGAATTAGCTTAATTCAAGTAGAATAAAATGATAATAATAATATTTTTTAAATTTGTTTAAACCCATAAAATTAATTAAGATGGACAGAATATCTATTAATTTTTTTATTTTAAATTAATTTAAATATTAAAAAATCTTTAAAATAATAAACAAAATTAATTAAGATGGCTCAAACATCAATTGATGTTTTTTTATTTTTAAATAATTTAAACATTAAAAAAATTTCAAAATAGTAAACAAAATTAATTAAGATAAGTGAAACATCTATTAGTGTTTTTCCTATTTTTAAATAATTCAAACATAAAAAATTTAAAAATCGTAAACAAAATTAATTAAGATAGGCTGAACATCATTGATGTTTTTTCTTATTTTAATTAATTTAAATATTAAGAGAATTAAAACATCTCATCTAAGTAAGTAATACTGGAAAATATTTTCTTTTGATAAGATGGATAGAATATTCATTGATATTTTTTCTACTCTTTATTGCTTAAGTCAAAATTATTTATACCAATATCTTAATTGACTTAGCTTTTTGTCACTTTTCATCAATAATGAGTACCTATTTATGCGTAGATATTTTTAAATCAATTTAATTCAAGCCGATAAAATTAACAGTTTAACTCGACTTAAAAAAATTTTAAATTAATATTTTTTAAATTATTATTCATAATTTAAATTAGAAATTAAATCAAGTTAACACATCTTTTCCCATAATAATTCAATGTCATGAGGATATCTTTTTTATTTGTCTAAGATATGAGATGGTTGTCTTTCATAGAGAAGAAAAACACATCATAACTAACGACGACAATGACATTATCAGTATCTTTATTTACTTATTTAGAGTTACTTATCGAACCTATCCCATTCTTGGGGTGAACTTGTCTTTCAATATCTTGTATTATACAGAATTTTTTCACACCAAACTTTATTGAGTTGTCGACATATTTGCTTACAATAAAACCTAGCTTTGATATCACGTATTACCTTAAAATAGAGATTAAGCAAATAATAAATAATGATAAAAGAGACTAGAAAAGCAATTCAAACGCTAAAGTGACATCAAATTTACTTGAAATTTTTGTGTGATATGTAAAAAAAAAAAATCATAGGAAAAAATAAAATTTTCAAATACATAAATTATTGATCAGGCCCATAAAACTAATTGAATTTAATATTTTTTGTATATCCATATATATACCCAAATACAAAAAATGGGATACATACTCGCCATACTGCCATTATTTGAAATTATCGAAGTTGAAGAAGTAATTGATGTAAGTCATTCTGAGCCAGACAACAATTCTTAACAAGTAAAATTTTTAAATTATTATTATTTTTTAAAATTTTACTCTGAAAAAAAATATATGTTGGTTACATTATTTTTTGTTGCTGTTGTTGTTGATGTTTGTAACAAAAATTAATTTTTAATAAAGTGAATAAAGTTATATGTATATAATGGAATAATCATTTATTTGATTAATTTTGGAGATTCAAAGTCGAGCTTTCCGCAATGATTTATTACAAACCTTGGCAACGTTATCATTCTCAGGTCCATGACTGGGGAGGGATCGTACCATTCAATCAAACACATGCACTTGCAGCTCAAACTTCTTATATTCCTATATCTGCCCCTGCCCTGCACCATATGTAAGTTAATTTCTTATTCTTCTCATATAAATTTTTACGTTGTATTTTATGAGATAAAATTTTACTTACCATTTCTAATTTCAATTCTTTTCAAACAAATTATTACATAATGCAGCAATCGAGTACACTCTCTTCAACTATGGCTCAGGTCACGACTTCTAATTATGGGATGGAAGGTTCATCTCAACCTAATTTACTAAATTTCATTAATTATCTCAGGGTTTTTTCAACTGTCCTGCCATCTGCTTTAACCAAAGTTTACTAGTGCTAGTTTCATGTAAATTATGCTTTAATTTTAACATAATTAATGTTGGTTTCCTTTGTAAAATATATGTTTAGAAAGATGATCTGTGTCTATAGAAGTTTTTACGCATTTTGAAATCAGAATTCAGCAGTTGTTTTCTCGTTAATCAATTGTATGAAAAGCAAAATATTTATTTGTCATGATAATATATCAATGATCAATTACTCAATGCACATAATTTCTTTGTCAAACATACGCAGCAAACCTTTATAAAAAAGAGGAAGAAAATAATGCATTTTTCTATTTTTGTAACCGGTGCAATTCATTGTTTTTTTCTTAACAAGCACTTCTTTGTTGAATATTATATTATGAAATATTCAGATATATACAACTTTTTTCTGAAAAAAAATAAAAATAAAATCAATCAACAGCGATTCATAAACCAATATAACCAATTGCAAATTCGTGTGGTGGATGGAGGATTTAAAAAAAAAACAGAGGTGTAAAAAAATGGTGTGACAATATGCCATATCAACCAATATTGTTTGTATAAAAATTTATCATTTACATCTTTTAAATATTATAAATATTTATCGTCCAAATAGATATTACATTGCGTTGGACTATTAAAAATTTAGGACAACTGTGGAAACCAATAATGTTACTCAATTGGTTGATTCATTCAAAATTATATTTATGCAGTATGCTAGATTTGTTGTAGGGGTAGTCAAATTTAAAATGATCCAATTCAAATAGATTTAGCTTAATTTAAAAAAGTTTGAATAGATAATTAAATTGATATTTAATAAATCATTATTATAAATTTGGATTGTGAATTTGATTAATTTTAAATTATAATAAGTTAAATTAAACTATTTAAATAAGTATTAGATATATTTAGTATTATTATTATATAATAATATTAATATTATATAATAAAATAATATATTAATTATTTTTTTAATATTATATAATAAAATAATAAATTTATTATTTTAAAATTAAAATAGAAAACAAACTAAAACTTAAAATTTTATATTTTAACTTCAACTTTACTAAATAAATTATTTAAATTTAAACTCAATATAACCGATCCAAACCACACTACCTAATGTTTATAATATATTATTAAATTAAATTGGATAATCAAAAATTCAAATCATAATATGTAAATTGATTTAAAATTTTATCTCAACCCGCAAATAACTAATATCCTCTCGATAAAATTACTATCTGTTACCACAACACCTGAAGTGCAAAGTCAAACAGTGAAATGTTTTTTTCGTAACTACTTAAGTCCTAACATGCACAATTTTCATCTTTCCAAAACGTTGGCCATTCTTCTTATTAGACTAGTAGTGCAAAGAAATCATTTCATCACGAGTTATGTGATGATGTTTAAAATTCATACCACAAATAAGAGTAAAAAATATTGACATTCAACTTCCACTTGCTCGACATTTTCAGTTTCAAGATCCTAACTCGAAGTAATGTTCCTCAGTATTAGTGATACTTTTTATATTTTTTATCTTTTATTTTTATCAATTCTGAATCAAAACGCATCCACAAATTACCACCGAATGAATATTCAACCACAGCTACTTAACCCAGAAGACAGAAAAAGAAATCAAAGGTGTTCTCATTACAGTTATTCAGCATCCAATCCCAAACCAGTAAATCACGGAAGTCTAAATGCTATGTGCCTTAAGAAAACAGATCAATTTGAGTCAAATAATACGTAAGGTTGTTAACATCAATCCAAAAGGAAGCAAAATCAATAACAACAATCTTGGATGTGTTTTTAGAATACTATCAACCAGTCTTATAATCCACTTCGAGCTATTCATCAAGAATCAACCAGTTCTCATGATTATGTGAACCCCACTATCAGTATCCACAATGTCACTAATCTCACCAACCTTGAGCGCAAATGTTGCTTCCTCAAATGGTTTCTGCATCTGCCCTCGACCAAAAGGACCTGCAGCAAAATTTGTATATAGTTTCAAATAGATAAACTTATAGAATGACATAATATTCAAAACAAGATCATTATACAAATTGTAATTTAGGAAAGTGGATGTTGCATCACATCATATGCTATAATTGAAAAAAAAATCCACGCAATGGAATTAAAAAAAAAAAATTGCTCACAAAAAATTGAGCATTTCTTTCCTTGGTGCCTATTGGACACATACAAGCCAGAAATACAGAGTTGAGAGTGGACATATCATCCATGCCAGCAAAAACAATTCCAATATTAAAATGGACAGCATTGTTCCGCCCTTCTCAATATATTGATTATCAAGCACTACATCAAACCAAAAAAAATACACTATAATCCAATATATCCAACACAACCACTGTCATGCAGCCAAAAGATTTGGCAAGCTGTTTCTCAAAATGCTTAAAAATTTAGAAAGACAAATTCAACAAAAAAATTGAAAGCCCACCAGAGTAAATTCAGCAACCCACATAAATGTCATGCTAAATTACATACAAACACTCACCACGTACAAATAAACATTCACGCATGATTCCATTAGTCCAGCCATCCTTATCACAACTCAAATTCTTAATAAACAGTTGCTTAGAAGTTCAATCTACAGCATTCATAATCCGTGGCCAACCGCGAGTCACAAAATTGGGCATTGCTTCTTATATATGTATTATCTCCAACTGTGTGACCAGAATTACCTTTCTATACATTAATAAATTAAATATAGTAAGAATTCTAATTTGCACAACGCCAAAACTGTAATGTAAATTCAATCGATCAAAAAACCTAGTTTTTATACAATTCATTATTTGATTAAAAAAGTAAGAAAATTAAAAAAAATGTTGTTAAGTAGTAACTGACCCAGATCACCGCCACGCTTGGAGGAGCTGCAATCGGATAGACGAGAGGCGACCTCGTCGAATTTTGCCTTGCCCGAAATGATGTCTTCCCGGATGGCCTTGAGCTGAGAGATGGCACTCTCTTTAGTGGTGTTGGTGATGACTCTGCCTTCTGGATCCTTCCATGAAGCCTTCCTTCGAGAGCCTTGATGCTTGATCAAGATGTGAGATGCCTTAACCTGATTGGCTGAAGACATTTTAGGTTTTTTCCTGTGACTCTTATCTCTTTCCCTTTCTCTTGCTCTTTCTCTCTCTCTATCGTTTATAGGATGCTTTCGATCTGCGGATGAGATCGAAGTATTCTTTCTCTTCCGATCCGACTCTATCTTCGCTACTGCCTACTGAACCAAGGGAGGAGGCAGAAAGTTGGATTTGGTGTGTTTTATATAGTGAGAGTCTGAGAGAGCTGTGAAATTGGTGGATTTGTAGTTGAGTTTACAGTTAACTGGATCAGGACCCAAAGATTAGATGACACGTGCACGATAACCAGAACAGAGGTGATGTGGCATTCGGTTATTGGACTATACATTTTTTCAGGTTCGTTGAAATACTTGTGTGCAGTTCTATGTAGTCGACTAATTGTTTCCACCCCTTTATTTTTATTTTTGAAAATTTTCTTTTTCTTCCTCGCAAAAATTTACTTTTTGACTGGATTTAAAATGAATTTAAATATTATAATTTACATTTTAAATAATTTAATTTAGTAATATATGGTAAATAATTTAAATTGTCTTAAATCTTAAAATTAAATTAAATTATTAATTTGATTTGAGTTTAGAAGATAAAATTTTAGATTTTAATTTATATTTTGATTTAATTTTAAAATAATAATTTTATTATTTTATTATTTAATATTAATATTATCGTATAATCATGATAAATATATTCAATATTTATTTAAATAATTTATTTTAAAGGTTTGCGATTTAAAATAAATTTAATTCATATCTCAAATAAATAATAATAATTTATAAAATATTAACATATTCATTCAAAAAAATTTTAACTAATCTAAATTGATTCAATTAAACAATTTAGATATTGATTCTGGTTAAATATCTCAGTAGGTTAAATATTTTAACTTCAATATCTCTTAATTATCACTTCCTTTCCATAAAATTTCAAATTCTATTATTAACTCCTTAATAAAATTAGTATCCTTAGCAATTTATCATTCATAATTTTTTAAATTTAAATTTTTATTAATTAAATAATTCTTTAAATATATATTATTTACCTTTCTTTAAAATTAAGAATATTAATTTTAAAACAGATAAATTCTTTTAATATTTATTATATTAATTTATTTATTAAATTTAATATATTATTTATTTAATAATTTTATCTAAAATTTTATTTAAAGTGTGAATTAAATATATTTTTAAATAATTTAATTTTTTGATAAATAAATAAATAATAATTATTAGATAAATATAATGTAGATAGAATATTGGCTTCGTATAGAATATTGGCTTCGTATCTCTCCGGCTCGTACAAAACTACAAATCGTTGCGGATAAAGGTTATACATTATAAAACCTATGAATGCAAAAATTGCTTGATCTTCAATTTCCCGGTAATCAATCATCAACCTGATCAAATACCATATACAAATTCTAACAGAGCAAACAACATATACTACAGTGATTCAACCCCACAAATCCAAACCTCTGATACAATTACAGGCAACCGGGGGATGGATTGAACCAAAGACCTGTCTTTGTCTGTCTGAATGAACAGAACAACAAATGAATTGTCTCAGCTGCTCAAATTGAACAAGCAATTAAGGGTGGATCAGTCCTGGATCTTGTTAGCATCGAAACGTGTTCATCTGACTAAGACCAACACCTACACGTCCCTCAAAAAAGGCCAGCCTTTTCTGATAATGTCTTTGATTTTAGCATCTATCAGATTTTGAATCTTCGGCGGGCAAAGCTCTGCTGCATAACTGTTTAGTTTAGATGTCAGTCTTGACTTCTCAAGCTCCTCTTCAGGTAAGTTTCCCATAAGTTGGAGAAGGAATGGATGCCGTTTGAGCTCAAATTTCTGCAGACTCAAAAACATTGAGAGCTGATCAGTCATTCACAAGGTTGTAAACAAATAATTTAATTTCAAATTTAACATAGAATGTCTCCTTGCATTATTATTGATCAGAAAGTCATGACCAAGGTAATAACAATAGGAATTTAAAAACAGAACGTGCATACAAAGAAGCCTTGTCCTTCAATGAAAACTGTTATTTTATTCAATAAACATGATACTAAATCCGTCTACTCCCATCTACCTCCATACTGCAAAAGAAATGTGACTCACGTGCCCACCATTGATGGAAACGGAGAGTAACTCATCATATATGTTCAACAAGTATTTTGCCCATTGATAGAAACGGAGGGTAACTCATCATATATGTTCAACAAGTATTTTGCCAGAATCCATGACAATAGGCTTCTATATACTTCAACAATTCAAGAACTTCATTATTTATTTCGTATTTGTCATTAAGACAAGAAATTTGTTGTAGTGATTTTATGGCTGAGAGATTTGAAACGTATTAAAATCAATCAAATGTTTGGCCAATTTTTTTGGATAATGATGGAAGTGAGAGAGAATTAAGATTACTAAACCTGATGCTCAGATTCTGCAGGATAAAATGTTCCAAGTTGTTGAATTTGAGTAATCACTATGCTGCTCTTTGACTTCATTTGCTCTCTCTGTTTGCTTTGAGTGCCTAATCTGGACTCTTCTATTCCATTAATGAAAATAATGGACCTGCCAATATGCAGAAGTTCACAGATAACTTCAAGAGATCGACATGACATATTATAGAGCTGCTAATTGGAAAAATAAAAAAGAAAGAAGGCTGGTTCCAAACATTTTCACCTATATTGGTTACCCACATCAGGACCTTGGCCAAATACTTGTCGACAATTGTGACTAGACCAAAAAATCTCCAAAAGTTGCCTGAAATTGATCAGCCTGGGATCATATTCAACCTGAACAGCATTAACGAAACATCAGAAAAGTTCTGTATTCAAATCAAGAAATAAATCAAATCTTAGAAGAAGGCCGTATAAAAACTATTTAGAGAAAAATGTAATCAGTAATACCAGCGTTGAAGAAGAAAATCAGGATTGGTTCTCAAGGCATGTAAGTTATCAATTTTCAGGATCCACTTGCATTTTCATTCACAGAAAGCAGACAATATACTTGGTTGGGAGAGAGTTTTCTACTAGGATTTTGAAAAGACATCTCCAAATCTTCACAAGGAAACCACTCATTCATCGGTTCCTAATTCTTATTCCTCGTCTTATACTTCTTCTTGAGTAATTTATTTAACAATATTAAATTAAAATTTTCAAATAAAAAAATATTTTAAGGAACCAAAATATTAATCATTACATAAACACAATATTTAGTTCATAAAATTTATTGAAAAGTAAAATTTCGAAGTATTTCTATTAGGCAAATTACAGTTGGACCCCTAATATTTGATAAATGTGTCATATGGATCCCCATGAGAAAACTAAGTGCAAGATAGACACCCTTTCGTTACTTTTTTCGTCAGATTTTACATTAAAGCCTAATGTGGTAATTGCTTATGATGGGCCATCAAGAAAAAACTAGAAAATTTTCTTAATTTAAACAATTTCACAGCAATCAAAACAACACCATTTTCTTCTTCTTTTGCATGGCCATATTAACACACTCCATTAAATGATGGGGATTTCTCTAAATCTTATTTCATTCTTTGCTTTCATCATATCTTGAATCAGGACAATTAATTACCCTCGGCGAATTAATTTTACTAAACTCTTCTTCAATTGCAAGAAGAAAAGATTCATGACTATAACATTTAAATTACAACTTCAAATTCAATTAAATCAGAATTTCATAAATCAACAAAATTTGCAAACGAAAACAAATTAAATTTGCATGGGATGGTAAGATGGGAGTGAGGAAATGACTACAATGATGTAAAGGGCCCAAAACAACGTTAAAAGAAAATTTTTCTTAAATAATTTGAGAATATAGTTCTAGCTCAATCAATTTTTCAGACCAATGGCCATGTGACATCTGTGGGAGAGGCAAAGAAGGATAAAAGGAAAGGAAAAAAATTACAACCACCAGCAGTTCAACCTCCATTATGATCCAACACTTCACAGTAGTTCTCCAACAATGAAATTTCAGTAGGCATTCATTTCAGCTTAACGAAAAGTAGAAGTTTTTGAACTATAAGAAGATTACCCTAAAATTCTAGAGAAAAGGAAAAGTGTTGTGGTTGGTTAGAGGTGGTGGCATGGTGGTGAAAAATAAAAAAACTTAAAAGGGTTATGAGTATTTTAGCATTTCGGGTTTGTGGTTTTGTTATGTAGCCCCCCTCCTTTGTTTGAGGATTGTGGGAGATGGAAAGTTCTGAATGAGACTAAAGAACAATTTTATTTTTTTTTGAGACTAAGAACAAATTAAGTTAAGAAAAGTTGAAAAGGTAAGTTCTTTGGAATAACAATTGTAACTAAGTGACAAAGAGAAAATATCAAGTTCAATAAATAAGATGATTTAAGGATATATAATCAGAAATAATCGTAGATGATTATATAATCACTTAAATAATCTGCTTTCTTTGACATAATTTTTACTTCACATAAAAATTATAATATAAAAGATCAATTTCTGATTTTATTAACAAGTTCACAGAAAATATTATATTAAGATTAATATAACTTGATAGATTAAAAATTTTATTGTTTCATTTTCAAAATACCATCTTTAAAAAATGGAAACAAACATATTTTCAATTGTTGAAAAAGTCAAATAAAAAAAACCATTTTTATATTCGTTTTTATTTATAAAAACACAAATGGAAAAACAATCCCAATCTCATGCCTAACTACTTTCAGCTCATATCTAAAGAATAGTTGAAAATGCTAGCTAAATCTACAGGTCATGGAAGCATGTAAGGAAAATCTATTAGGAGACAATTTAGATCAACAGTACACTTTGCATAAATTACTGATTACCAATCACTCAAATTCAGCATGCCAACAAACACAACTAAAGGCATGTTTGGTATAATTGACTTCCACTTAGCTTTGTAACCAAAGTTGTAAAATATTTTTGGTAACACTTGCTTTTAGTAAGACCAACTCGTATTTTAATCAACTTTTAACATTGTAGCTTCCATCCCATAGTAGCTGTGTGGCCGTAACATCTCGATACTAAACATACTCTAATTATGAATAATGCCAAAAAGTAGATGCACACTTTCTTATATCCTTCTAAAGTTTAACACAAAAGCATTAAACCTGTTAGATAATATTCACTATTAGAACTAATCTCATAGAAGATGAGCACCTATTCATGTCTTTGTGTTGCATGGATCAGACAGTGACCAATTTAATATACAAGGCTCAACACCGTCTTGGTTCATTCTTGTCCCAGTCTTGACTTTAGGACCAGTTAAAATCCTAAGCTAAAAGGATAAAGTATAACTCAATCACCGGGCAAACAAGAGCAGTAGTCAGGCAACTTTGTTGAAAGAAAGAAAAGATTTTCGCAAGATTACAATGAAACTATTTTAATTCAACAAAACTAATTCATTTGAACATACCTTTTTGTTTAACAGGAATCAATGGTTCATGAGAATAAACATCTCATTTGAAAACCAATTACTTTGAAATGATGTCCGAACCTTAAAATTTCACTTGAGCAGAAGCCAACATGAAGAGGAGGATAAAATCCATGAAATTTGAAAAATGCACAGCCAATGGATTGATAATATAAAAGAGCTGAAGACTACTAGTCCGAATTCCAAAGTAAACAGCTTATTGATCGAAGATTGATCCCAGTATATACAGCTAATTGATCAAAGATTGAACCCAAACCATACAGAAGCAAACAGGGTGTTGTGCAATAAAAACACTCTATAAATATTCACTCCATATTACACAATATTGCATAGTTAACATACCAGCAAATTTATTGCCACAAAATAGCTTCTATTACCTGGTAAATATCACTAAACAACTACATATCTAAAGACCAAGTTATCGCATAATTAAGCTATTTTT
>JAVXUL010000020.1:10092291-10115040 GCA_035590515.1 Trichilia minutiflora
TATTTTTAAATTATAAAATAAAAATAAATTCATAAATTTTTATGAATATAAAATAAAGATATTTTAAATTTAATTTTGAAAAATTAAATTTAAAAATATTAGTATAAAGTAGTAAAAATTTAGTATAAAAAATAATTTTTTTATAAATTTAAATTATAAAATAAAAATAAATTTATAAATTTTTATGAATATAAAATTAAATATTTTAAATTTAATTTTTAAAAATTAAATTATAAATTATTTTAGTATAAAATATTATAAAATAAAAAATTAATTTATAAGTTTATATTATATTTGATAAATTTTTTTTAAAAATATTTATAAATATAAAATTATAAATTAAATTTTTTATAGTATAAAATATTATAATTTTTTAATAATTTAAATAAAATATAATAAGGTATTTATTATTTTTGAAAATAATAGAGGGGATTTTGTTTGAAATTTTCTGACAGTAATTGATTTTCCAGGCAACCGTAGAGGGAAAACGTAAATCTCCCCGTAAACATTCATTCACCGTTAACACAACAGTAACACAATTCGGAAGAACTAGTTAATAACATTAAACAAAAAATAAAACTAGATCAAACTATCTGTCTTGCATGTGGAGAATCTCTTACAAATGACAAATACTGAAGCTAGATTCGTGTCCTTCTTCTTTGTAATGAATTACAACCCATAACATCCTCTGACTTTTCTGAAACACAGAGCGGAATGCGGCGATCCCATATTGGATTCAGCTGCTTCGTAATCTGTCCTACAATCAAACGTCGACCCTCGGCTACAAAACCTGCTAGGAGGGCGATGATATTTCTTCGGACTAGCACTGAACAGAACCACTATTGACGACCATGATGAGTCCGATGATAGAGACGCTGAAGAAAGTGATGATGCAACAGTGTAGTTCTTCTTACAATTCAGTTTCAGAAACAAGAACTGTAAGATATTATTAGATCTCGAATGTAACTTCTTGATGGGTTTATTGTAATTAGTATGAGCATAGTATGAAGGAGGAGGAGTTAGAGGATGAAGAGATGTTTCGCTGAGTTTACATTTCGGAGTTCCTGGCAGAGATTCCCACATGAACGGAACAGCACCGGCTCCGCCGCTGTAGTAAGCTCTGAAGGAAGGGTTTCCAGCGGAATTTTCTCCGAACAGAAGCCTGGAGAAGAACTTGTCTTCTTGTGGATTTTAATGGAGATTTTGCAGAGATCTGGTTCTATGCTAGTACTGAAGATTTCGATTTTGGTGGTATTTTTCTGAATAATTTCACCGATGGAGGAACATGGGAGCTATAGCTTTTTTAATATCTTATAGAATATATATATATATTCCCGTGTAAAACCTAAATTTTTATTCGCGAGTAGGTTTGCGAGTAGGGCTGTCAAACGGTTCCGATCAGATTTAATCTATCCGGGTTAATTTGGGTCCATCATTTAAATGGATTTAAATGGATCGAGTTGGATTAATCCGTTTAATAAATGGATTGATATCTTCAATCCTAATCCAATCCGTCGAATTAACGGGCTAAACAAATCAGCCCATTTATATTAAATAAATAAATAAAAAATAATTATAAATTTTAAAAAAAATTAATAAAAAAATAAAAACACTATAAATATATAACAACAAATATTTTTAATTTAATTTTTTAAAATTAAAATTTTATTATTATAAATATATAATAAATATTTAATTTAAAAAAATATTTTTAAATATTTAATTAATATAATCGGACCGACCCGTTTAACCCGCGGATTAAACGGATTTGAACCCTTTTATCCGCGGGTTAAACGGACCAACCCATTTAACCTGCGGATCAAAAACTATTGACCCTAACCCGCTTATTTTGCTGGTTAAACAGGCCGATCCGTCGGATCAAACCCGTTTCGACAGCTCTAGTTATCGTCAACATTCCAATAAATTGTTAGAATTAATATTATTATTTATGTATTTAAAATATATAATGTAATAATATTATTTTTAATTTAATAAATTTTTATTTTATAAATAATTTTAGCTGATATTATTTAGTCTTTACTTATAAAGCGTGTGATTTTATGTGTTAGGTAATTAGATACAAATATAAAAAGATAAAAATCATAAATTCTCTATAAATAAAACATATTTCAAAATTATTTATGAATTGAGTATTTTATAATAAAATATTTTAATATTTTTACTTCTAAAGTGAATAATTTATATAGATCATTGGAAATAGAAATTTTGAGTAAAAAAATTTAGTGTATACATTATATGTTAAATTAAACTATTGTGAATTAAAATCTAATAAAATAAATATCATTGATTTTAATTTACATAATTTTAATAAATTTAATAAATCTTAATACTGAGTAAATAATAAATTTGCACTCATATATTATATCTTTTGAGTTATCAAAGAAAGAAATCAAAATCTTGACAACTTAGAGATGTAAATTTTTGGTCACAGTTCATTTAATAAATTATTTATTAATAATAATATTTATTTATAAATTTAATTTATAAATATAAA
The DNA here is from genome assembly GCA_035590515.1 of Trichilia minutiflora. Classification (NCBI taxonomy): domain Eukaryota; kingdom Viridiplantae; phylum Streptophyta; class Magnoliopsida; order Sapindales; family Meliaceae; genus Trichilia; species Trichilia minutiflora. Next base: position 10,094,807 of record JAVXUL010000020.1, read on the forward strand.
AATATTAAGAAGATCATTAAAGCATTTAATGATTTTAAAAAATAAGTAATTAAAAAGATAAGACATTTATAATGGATCTAATTTAATTATAGATATCAATTAGGGGATGAATTAAACTGTTATTATTGGTCTAAGATCAAGTTTAAATTTAATTAAAAGAGTCTATGAGTTAACTTAAAAAATTAGATGAATTAAATAGAAGAATTATAAGATAATTGGATTCTAAATAGCAGCTAAGAAGTCTATGAGTCTACAGTTCTTCTGTTAGCTCATTTAAGTTATTTTCAAACTCTAATGGATGCCTATAAAAATGGTGGTTTTGTGTAAAATAGAGATACTTTCTTTTTAAGAGATTAACACATAATCTTTACACAAAATAAAATGTGTTTACATACATAAAAAATTTTGAAGATAACAGAAGTTCTGAGGATAGTAAAAGAAATTGTAGTTACATCATTAATTTTGTAGGTAACTTTCTAATTTTGCACATATAATAAATTAGAATTAATTTTTGTTTTTTGTTTTTTGTTTTTTATTTGTTAAAATCAATCTTTTCCAAGATATTGGATAATATCAACACAAACGATTTCCATCAAACATTATCAGAAATCACAATCATGGAAGCCAAGAGGAGACGAGAAAGAAACAAATGGGTAGCACAGTGTGGGGCATACAGACGTACGCTCGAAAGTCCAGAGCTAGAGACATCAAACAAGTGACTAAGGCTTGTTTGTTTGATACCGAGGTTGTATCAATATGAATAGCTATTCTAAAATAAAAAGATCAAATTGTTAATAAATTCCTTTTTTATTTTGCTTTTAAAACATAATAAAATGACCATAATTCTATCATGCAATTCTTGTCATTTTTTTAAATAGACCAATTATTCGAGAAAAATACTATGAATACCACGAGTTGATTCAAACAATGCATCACATTATAGGATCAGAACTTGTTATCCGCAAAATTCATACCTCATAGTCCCGCTACTCCTGTTATTCCTTTATATCATTTTATAACTGTGTGATATGCGTATGATCATTTTGATCCCCATCGCTTTAAAGACATTATATAATCTAGACCTACCGTTAACATGTTGGCATTGTGTTTTTCTGTGGGTCCTAAATAGTATTATAAAACCTGTAATTATTAATGGTTTTGTCTTGTATGGTGCTGAAATTAACCCGTAGCAATATGAACTTCGGTTATGAAAGTGTTATGATTTTATTTTTTTATTTTTTTATTTTTTATTTTTTTTCCAACGAAGACATACAACACTAGACATATTCCAAACTATATTTCCCATGCAAATACTCAGGAATGTTCCTATTATTAATAAATGAATTAGAATTTTTGTTCGAACATGGAATTCAAATATGTAGTTCCATCCTGTTAATAACAACGATGATTGAAATTTGAATTTATGTTTACCAGGTTTGTGCTGTAGAAGAGAGATAGAGAAGAAGACCTGATGGCAAGGAAAGCGTACACGTCAGAATTCCAATTGGTCGAAAATGCGTCTGCACCAAACGCAGAATAGAATACCCAATGCCAATTAAGAAGGAGATAATATGCAGGTGGTAATTGTCTTTTGGACAAAATTCAGCATTTAATTAGTTAATATTTACTATTGAAAATGTTTTTAATGATCAGATCTGAGACGTAGCTTCATGCGAAGAAAGCATTATTTTAATGAGTCTAAACATGCATAGATTTATTAATTCATATCAACTATGCTTCCGACAGAAAAGATTGAAGGATTGGCTTATGCGAGAAGATCAAAATACTATAACTAAGCTGCGAATTCTCATGAAAAAAATAAGTGGCACGCAGTGGGCTTATTATTATTTTTTTTTGGTCGAATTTTGACTTTTGAATTTCCTATATATGTGTCTTATGTGAAACGTGAATTGGCTGTTGGTCCCTTGAATTATAACTTATACGAAATTGACGATGAAAATGTTGTACTAACTGGGTTATAACTTTGCTATAACATAGAAATTTTTTGACTTCTTTTGGATGTGAGAGAATAGATTCCATTTCCTTTTTTCACGAACCAAACAATAGCAATATGATTTCTTTAAGGCCATTGGTTACCTAAATTTAAAAATTATTGACCATTATTATAAAATAAAATATTGTAAAATAATCGATCGATACCCATGTTTCATAATTAGAAAATATTAATATATGTGTCCATTAATTTTGTTTAAATTTTTTGTTTTAAACGTTATTATTACGTTTTCGTTGGATTTGATTGCCAATCGAAACTAATTTTTGAAAGATTAAAAAGATTGTTTTATGTCCGGGACTAAAATTTCAAAGGATTAAAAAAATTATTTCATATTTAATCATTTTAATTTGTACTTTTTGGAATTTTTTAAATATTAACTATAAAAATAGTTTATTTCATTTAATTAATAATTTATTAAGATTTATTTTTTTAATATGAGATGTGAATTTGAAATGATTTCCACCTATATTATATCACACATGACAATATAATTAAAATTAGCAACATAAAATTTAATCTTTGTTGACTAAAACTGGAAAGATTTTTAACCCAAAGATTGAAATTCTAATTCAAAAATTGCAACACAAAGGTATCATCTTATGATATAGTTCAGAAATATATGCCCTTAATTTAACTGATCCTAATTCCTCAAAGGCAAGTACTCATATTAGAGCCACTACCAACCACCTCTATTGTGTGGTGATTGAAAAAGTTTATAATTAAAACCTGAAATATTATCGTGAATCTATCAATTCCAACAAATGTTGAAGATGATTGAGGTTTCAGAATAGAACTATGGTGTATGTATTTGTGTTGTATAATCCTCTATGCGAACAACTTTAAAAAGCAACAGATATTTTACATATGAATGAATGTGTTGTAGCATTCTAACCCTAGGGTTAAACCCTGGGTTTTGAATTTTTAATATTTTTGTTCACATTGGTCGCACTTGTCACAACACGTGACTATTTTTTCGTAAAAATTTCTAATAAAGATAAACCATTTGCTCGTTCGAAAGGTTGTCTTCCTTTTCAGTTGAACAGGATATACGACTAGTGAAAAACTGCAGCCTTTTCAGTTGAACAGAACATACAACTAGTGAAAAATTGCAGCCTTTTCATTTGAAAAGACAATGGCTGATGGCGGGGTGCTTCTAGCCTAGAATCTTATAAAAAGCCCTAGACACGTTTCGACTTATTAGAGATGCCAGCTCAGCATCTCATTCTTCTTTGTCGATCTCCACTGTTGATTCGCAATAAAGTGAAGGAAAAAGGAGAGAGAGAGAGAGAGAACAGTCTTGTTATTCTTGGCCACTATATACATTGGAGTTATTCAGGCCAGCTCTTTATTAATTGTCTTCCAACAACATATCAAGAATCTCTTCTCTCGGGTTCATGTGATTTTCTTTACGTTTGTTTTACCTGTGTGTCTAATTTGTAGTTTCTCTTCAGTTGAATCTTTTCGGGGACAGCTTCCGATGGCTAAAAATCACAAAAGCTTCTTCAACTTTGTTTACGGTATTCAACCTCAATTTCCACAGCCACAGGTATATGTATTTTGTATCCACGTCAAGAGTCTTTTAATGTTGTATTTTGCATGTAGTTTTTTATACCGTTTGCAAAAGAAATCTATCTTTAAACCTAATGTAAACTTTATGAACTCCATTTGATCAGCTTCAGCTTCCGAGGTCTAACAACTTTAACCAGAATTTTTACAGTTGCATTTATGGTCATGATGAAGCTCAATTTTCACAGGTATACATTATTATCTTTCTGTATTTTTCTGGATTTTGGGCCACTACTCATTGAATTTTGTGTTTAGAATTTTTGTTAGGAGTCTTTTGATATTGTTTTAGATCTCCTGATAACTAAAAGGTGTGTTCTGTATCAAATTTTTGTACGTTATAATGGATCATGTGTGTACAAACAAATCCATCTTTTAAACTTAATGATAAATTATCAACTCTATATGGTCAAGATTTAACATACAAACAACTCCAGGTTAATTTTTGAATTTATGTGTCTTAACTTTTTGCTTGAATGATAATTGTTATTTGCGTATATTATATAATATGTGTTTGTTAAAGAAGTTTGTCGTCCTGTGGGTGTGAATTGAGAAAAATTATTCATTATTGTTATAAACTGATTATTTATTATTTTCTCAAAAAAATATATATAGTACGGAAGCAAAGAGTTCCCCATCGATGTGGACGAGCTCGATTATCCTGCATATGGTGTAAATAATTTTGACTTAAACATGTCCCCCTCGCCTGAAAACATATCACAATTACCTGAAGAATGGCCATTACCTGAAATTGACGGAGTTCAAGAAGTAATTGATATAAGTGACGATGATTCTGAGCCAGACAAAAATCCTTTCCAGGTAAAAATATTTTAAATTATTATTATTATTTTTTAAAAATTTTACTCTCAAGAAGAATATATGTTGGTGAATTTTTTTTTGTTGTTGTTATTGTTGTTAACAACAATTAATCATTTATTTGGTTAATTTTTCAGATCCAACATCAAGAGCCTTCTCCAATGATTTACTGCAAAACTTGGCAACGTTATCATTCTCCAGTGCATGACTGGGGAGGAATCGTACCATTCAATCAAACACATGCACTTGCAGCTCAAACTCCTTATATTCCTACAATTGCACCTGCACCTTATACTGTAAGTTCATTTCTTATTCTTCTCATATGAATTTTTAATTTGTATTTTATGTGATAAGATATAACGTATCATTTCTAATTTGAATTCTTTTCATATAAAAATTATTATATAATGCAGCAACCAAGTACACTCTCTTCAACTATGGCTCAATTCATTACTGGTCATGAAACCACTTCTGAATATGGGATGGAAGTTTCATCTCAACCTAATCTACTAAATTTCACTAATTATCTCAGGTTTTTTTGAGCTGTCCTGCCACCTGCTTTAACCTAAGTTCACTAATGCTTGTTTCCTTATAAATTATGCTTTAACATAATTAATGTAGGTTTCCTTTGTAAAATACATGTTTAGAAGGACGAAGATTATGCAACTTTTGAATGCAGAATGCGGAGGTAGTTTTCTCGTTAATTAATTGAATGAAAAGTAAAATAGTTATTTGTCATGATAGCATAGCAATTATCATTTACTCAATGCACATAATTTCTGTCAAACATACGCATCAAACTTTTATGAAAAGAGAAAGAAATAATGCATTTTTCTATTTTCGTAACCGGCGCACTTTGTTGTTGAATATTGTGGAATATTCAATTATATACATTTTTAAAAAAGTAAAATAAAACAATCAACAGCGATTCACAAACCAATGTAACCAATACGTGTGGTCTGTCTTCTAAGTAATTGACAAGATTTTGGTTCGGAAGCCGTCTTAATTGAATTTAATCATATTACATTTGTTTGAGAGAAAAAGGAGAGCAACTAAACAAGGAGAAAAATCGTGATCAAGAGATCAGGGTAGTCAATTAAAAAAATAGTTAAGGATGTAATTACGGTTTATTCAAATCTTGAACAGGAGATCAAAATTTAAAAATAACAATAGAAAGAACATTTTAGGTTGGAGCCTTATCGATGTATTCAACCTTGATTTGGAAGTTAGATATACTATTTAAATCCTACAAAAAAAAAGTTTATTTACAAAAGCACAGATATTAAATCTGAGTAAGGCATTAGGATCTTTGACTCAGAATTAAAAGCCACGACTTGTCAACATTAAATGCTATAACTTCAAAGTTTGCGATCAAATATTAGCAATCTATCAAAAATAAAAATAAAAAAAAAAAACATTAAAAAAACACGTGTCAACCCCCAAAGCTGTATGTCTCTATTAAAAGTTGCAAGGCATCATTGTATATTAAGCTACCCATTACATCTTAATTACCCTAATAATAATGAAGGGAAAATTTAATGAAGGTTGCATGCAAATCCTCCCAAAATCTTCCTTCAAATCCCATTTTTCAAGAGTCCTATGTGCGAGAGACTTGGAAGGTTCGTCAATAATGTCTATATTAAAGACAAAATTTTGTATGCAGGGGATCCTTTTTTTTCGGGCTACTTCGACTTCTTCAGTTGCTTTTGACTAGTAAACAAAAGTTTATCTTGTATTATGGGGAAAGGGTTGTGTATTTGGAGGAAGAATTTGCTTTTGAACTTGTAATCATACTTTTTATTGTAGTAAAAATATTTTAGTCGACTTCATAAATTTTGTGATTTTTATTTTGGAAAAAGTAAAAAAATAACCTGTTATTTTAATACGTTTATTGAAATAACCACCTTTTAAAAATATTAATCAAAAAAATCATTAAACATATTATCTAACAATTTTACCCTTTAATTTAAAATATATAGAAAACAAGCAACGGACGCTAGAATGACGATCTTCCTGAATCACTCTCTAACCCATTTCTTTCTTCCAAGTTTCAGATCATTGAGCCATTGATTTCAGAAGGTAATAACAGTTTTTTCGACGTTTTCTCTTCTCAAAATCGATAGTTGTATTATTTTTTTTGGGCATTTACAGATTTCATTATTCAAAATTTCAAAACGTATATTTTTCTCAACTTATGATGATGGTAGTAGATAGCTGTTCTAGTGTATTATTTTTTTGGTCTGAATGTGTGCCGTCGTCAATGGTAAAGAGGTTATAGCATTAAAAATCCGATTTTATTTGAAAGTGAGTTCTTTGATAGATGTTCGAAAGTATGTGATTTTGATAATATTCAAAAGTAAGTATTTTAATATATGTTCGAAAGTGCCTATATTTTGCAATTGTTCGAAAGTGTGGGGATAAAATGCATTCGAAGGTATATTTATTTCAAATGTTTGAAAGTGTGTTTATTTTAGAATGTTCGAAAGTATCGTGATTAAATGTGTTCGAAAGTATGTTATATTCAAATGTTCGAAAGTATGTTATTTTTTAGGATGTTCGAAAGTGTATTATTTCTTTAATATTCAAAAGTGTGTTATTCTTGAAATATTCGAAAGTGTCTTGGTTGGATGTGTTTGAAAGTATGCTATTTTAGTGATGTTCGAAAGTGTATTATTTTACAATATTCGAAAGTATGTTATTTTACAAATATTCGAAAGTGTATTATTTACAGATGTTCAAAAATGTGTTATTTTGTAATGCTCGAAAGTGTTCGGAGTAAGTGTATTCGAAAGTATATTATTTGGAGATAGTTCAAATGCGATTGAACATAATACGAAATTGTATTTGAATATATGTAGTTGTAAAGTTATTTGAAACTGAGTTAGAATAGATGTTTATGGATGTTAGTATTGAAATTTATTTCAAATTTGTTATAACTTTCGATTGTATAATTGCTTATATATTTGGTATATTGTATATTAATTAGAATGACAATGGATGGTGAAAATTTAAAGATACACGTATCAGATCACTTTCCTACTATGATGATGGAAAAATAATTATAATTTGGATCTGGGGAGCCAACAAGACCTGTTGAGCTTTTTGTAGAGGTCAATCAAGAAATATTTTAAAGCTCATTGTACTAGAATATGGGAATAATATGGGAAAATTATAATCAATTTATTGAGTCATTTGATTGTGAATAGTATGCTAAATTCAGAATTTTCCAACTTTTGTATATTTGTGTAGAATAGTGCTTGTAATATATGTGTTATTTATAGTTATTTCTTTTCGATTAGAGAAAAAGATCGATTCATCCTTATTGTTGACTAACATTTTTACTAATAAAATTTAATTAGGAGAGAGGTGTATGTATAAATTTTGATGGAAAAATATGTCGTTATGAGCAAGAGCCTTCCGCTGAACATTCTATCGTATGAATATGATTATTCCAACTTAATTTGCAAAAATAAAATGTTGTGAGATTGTGAGAAATTTTAGAATTTTTATAGGAGGATTATTGCTTAGAGTTATATGGGATTGGTGTAGGTTTTAAAAATATATGCTTTTGCTGTATTATCACGAAAATTAGCCGATTAAAGGTTTAAAATTAATAGTTTATGTGTTTAATATATTAAGTTATTATAATATTATTACGAGGAAAGTACGAAATAGATGTCAAAATAACATTGTCAATAACACCAAATAAAACTAAACATATGTCAATTAGATGTTAGTATTATTAATATTTGTCAGTCGACTGAATTTGTCTATATATTTACAAAAAATTAGGTACAGATGTTTGTCTTTATCTGTAATCTCTACAAGAAAATGTGATTTCAGTTAAATAATTTTTTTCTTTTGGGATACATTTCGGTCAACTAAATATGTTATGCATTCTGTCATATTTTTACTATATTTCGGTCAACCAAGAGCTCCATGTCTATGGACCGAATTTTTAACTCATTCTGTCAGATTTAGGACAAATTTTGGTCGACCGTTAGTCTCATATCAGTCGACCGAAGTTTTTACACGTTCTGTCAGATTTGATACATATTTCAATCGATCGATATGGTATATTTAGTCAATCAAATTTTTTACGTATTCTATTTTAATATATTTTAAATTTGAGAATAAAATTGTCTAAAATTAAAGTTAATAGTTAAATTGATTAATATTTTTAAAAATTAGTTATTTTAATAAATATATTTAAAAAATAAATTATATTTGTATTTTTTTCTTTTATTTTTAGTTAGAAGAGTTTTTTACGTTAAAAATCTTACCTTCCTTACATGCTTGATTTATAATTGTTTTTTTCTTGATTGAAAACTAGTAACCCAAATATTCTAAATCTATTCTGGATAACTAATCACCATTGAATAATTGCTATGTGGTGCTCAAAATCATCAGTTTGATTTTGTGCATGAACATATTTCTTAAAATAATATAATAATGTAAAAGCTATAATTTTTTTTTTTTTACAAACTTACATAACAAAATTAGATTATTAGATATGTTACATATAATTTTGACTTTAATCATATAAAAATATAAGACATGTGACAATTATTAATATTGTCACATTAGTTTGTATTAGAAGTATGTTTTTAATATTAATAAAAATTCAATAATATGATTGTCAAATGATGTATGAAGAGCTTGTACAAACTAATGTATACGTATGATAATGTTATATAATTATCATATATCTTGTACTATTATCAGAAGTAAATGAAAATGCATAAGAATAAAATAAATAAATTATAAGACATACGGTAACTGTGAAATTTACCATGCCTATATATATATATATATATATATATATTTAAAAAAATCAATTCTATAATGAATATTGATAAGCATACAATCTCCTGACAAACTTATGCCCTTACAATATGCCACACCAACTACTATTATTTGCATAAAAATTTGCATTTTTAAAATTAATATTTTATAATTTATCATTTGTTTTATTATATCATTTTCAATATTATAAATATTTATCATCTAAACAAAATATCACATTATATGTAATAATAAAAATTTTGGACTACTACTTAAACCGGTCGCGTTAATTGAAGGATTCATTCAATATTACAATTATGCAATATGCTATGCTCGGCCGATAAAATTACTAGCACTGCCCAAAATCCCGAAAGTTCAAAATCAAACAGTGAAATTTTTTTTTGGTTACTATTTAAGTCTAACATGCACAATTTCATCTTTGAAAAACCAATCTTTGGGTTAGACTCGTAATGCAAAGAAAATCATTTGATCATGTGGTATGAGATGAGGCTTAAAATTCATCCCACAAATAAAAATAAAAAACTAAAATATATAATAAGCCTTCAACTTCCACTTGCGGGAGATTTTCAGTTTCAAGATCCTATCTCGAAGTCATACTTCTCCAGTATCGGTGACATTTTTCTATTTTTTTTATTTTTTTTTATCAACCCTTCAATAACCAATTCTGAATCAACGCAGATTCAGAAAATACCACCGAGTGAATATTTAAGCACAGCTGGTTACCAAAAAAACTGAAAACAAGGTGTACTTATTACAGTCATTCAGCACGCTATCCCAAACCACCAAATCAGGCAAGTCTAAATGCTATGTGCCTTATGAAAACAGTTCAATTTGAGTCAAATACTACATAAGATTGTGAATATCAATCCAAATGGAACCAAAATTAATCACAGCATTCTTGGACGTGTTTGTAGAATACTATCAACCAATCTTATAATCCACCTCGAGCTATTCAACAAGAATCAACCAGTTCTCATGATAATGTGAACCCCACTATCAGTATCCACAATGTCACTGATCTCACCAATCTCCAGCGCATATGTTGCGTCCTCGAATGGTTTCTGCATCTGCCCTCGACCAAAAGGACCTGCAGCAAAATTTGCAGAGAGTTTCAAATAGACAAACTTATATAATGACGGAATATTAAACAAAGATCATTATACAAATTGTAATTTAGCAAAGTGGATGTTGAATCACATCATATGCTATAATTTGAGGGGGAAAAAAATCCATGCAATGAAACAGAATAAACACATTGTTCACAAGAAATTAAGCTTTTCTTTCCTTGATGCCTATTGGAAACATACAAGCCAAAAAAACAGTCAAAAGCGGACATATCATTAGAAAGCAAAAACAATTCCAGTATATCCATAAATATCATATAATCAAAAGGTCAAGCATTGTAGTGCTCGACTAGAAATATGGACAGAATTGGTCTGCCTTTCTGAAGGTATTGATTATCAAGATTCGAGTAACCGAAAACACTATAATCCACCATACCCAATCCAATCACTATCAGACAGCCAAAAGATTTGGCAACCTGTTTCTGAAAATGCTTAAAAATTTGGAGAGACAAAATTCAACACACGAATTAAAAGCTCACCTGAGTAAACTCAGCAACCCGGAGCAGTGTCATGCTAAATTACAGATAAATACTTACCACATTCACATATGATTCCATTAGTCCAAACATCTTTATCAAAACCCAAATTCTTACCACTCATAAGAAAGCCAAAAATAAACGGTGACTTAGAAGTTCAAACCACAATATTCATAAACCATATCCGAAACTGTAGTAACTGCTCCACACTGCTCTGCCACCCAATTGGAGCTGTTACTCTAGCTAAATGGGTATTACTTCTTAATATACGAATTATCTCCAACTATGCGACCAGAATTGTCTTTCTATACAATTATCAATTAAATATAGTAAGACTTCTAATTTATACAACGCCAAAATTTAATGAAAATTCAATCCATCATAAAACCTAGTTTTTATACAATTCAAAATTCGATCAAAAAAGTTAAAGTAACGTAAAAAATGGTGTTAGTAGTGACTGACCCAGATCACCACCGCGCTTGGCGGAGCTGCAATCCGATAGTCGAGAGGCGACCTCATCGAATTTTGCCTTGCCCGAAATGATGTCTTCCCGGATGGCTTTAAGCTGAGAGATGGCACTCTCTTTAGTGGTATTGGTGATGACCCTACCTTCTGGATCTTTCCATGAGGCCTTCCTTCGAGAGCCTTGATGCTTGATCAAGACGTGAGATGCCCTAACCTGATTGGCCGAAGACATTTTAGGTTTTTTCTTGTGACTCTTATCTCTTTCTCTTTCTCTACCGTTTTTAGGATGCTTTCGATCTGCTGAAGAGATCGAAATATTCTTTCTCTTTCGATCCGACTCTATCTTGGCAACTGCCGACTGAGCTATATAGCCGAGGGAAGAAAGTTGGAGGGATTTGGTGTGCTTTATATGGTGTGGGAGCCCTCAACTTGGTGAATTTGTAGTTGGGGGTTGACGGTTAACTGGATCAGGTCCTAGAGTTAGATGACACGTGTAGTACAACTAGGACAAAGTGATGATGTGGGATGCTGTTATTGGACATACATTATTTCGGGGTTTTGAGTAATACTCTAATAGCCGACTAGTCGTTTCCATCTCTTTCTTCATTTTTCATTTTGCAATATTGGTTTCGTATATCTCTGATTCCGTTCAATCTTTAATGAATATTTGACATTCTAATTAATTAACTAAATAACGAAACAAAACTACAATTCATTGCGAATTAAGAATATACATAAAAGCAAATCATTGAAGAATTTAATCTCATCCATCAAAGTCTTAGTGAAATTATAAAATCTATCCGGGCAAAAATTGCATAATCTCCAATTTCCTGATAATCAATCAACCATCATCCTGATTAAAATACCATATACAAATTCTAACAGAACAAACAATATAAACTACAGTGATTCAACCCCACAAATCCAAAACCTCCGATACAATTACAGGCAACCGGGAGATGGATGGAACCAAAGAACTGTCTGTCTGAATGAACGGTACAACAAATGAATTGTCTCAGCTGCTCAACTTGAACACGGGGTGGATCAGTCTCAGGATCTTGTCAGCATTGAAGCATGATGATCTAAGACCACCTACACATCTCTCAGAAAAGGCCAACCTTTTCTGATAATGTCTTCGATTTTAGCATCTATCAGCTTTTGAATCTTCGGAGGGCAAAGCTCTGCTGCATAGCTGTTCACTTTTGATGCCAGACTTGATTTCTCAAGCTCCTCTTCAGGTAAGTTTCCCATCAGATGGAGAAGGAAAGGATGTCTTTTGAGCTCAAATTTCTGTTGACTCAAAAACATGGAGAGCTGATCAGTCATTCACAAGGTTGCAAACAAATAATTGAGCTTCACTGAGCTGTGGAAAGAATGTCTCATTGGATGATTATTGATTAGAAAGTCATGACTAAGCTAATGACAATTGGAGTTTAAAAACAGAATTTGCAACGAGAACTGTTATTTTATTCAACAAACAAGATACTATATCCATATATCCCCATACTGCAAAAGGAATAAGACTCACATGCCCATCATTGATAGAAACAGCAAGTAACTCATCATATATGATATGAGCAATAACAAGTATTTTGCCAGCATCCATGTTAATCACAATAGGCTACTATATACTTCCACAATTCAAGAACTTCATTATTTATTCCTATTTATCTTTAAGATACAAAATTTGTTTTAGTGATTTGATGAATAAGAGATTTTAAACGTATTAAAATCAATCACATGTTTGCCTAATTTTTTTTCATTAACAATGAAAGAGAAAGAGAATTAAGATTACTAAACCTGATGTTCAGATTCTGCAGGATAAAAAGTTCCAAGTTGTTGAATTTGAGTAGTCACTATGCTGCTCTTTGACTTCATTTGCTCTCTTTCTTTGCTTTGAGCAGCCAATCTGGACTCTTCTGTTCCATTTGTGAAAATAATGGACCTACCAATATGCAAAAGTTCACAGATAACTTCAAGGATTGACATGACATATTACAGAACTGCTAATCGGTTAGAAGAAGAAGACGAACAAAGAAAGCTAGTTCTAAACATTTTTACCTATATTGGTTGCCCACATCAGGACCTTGTCCAAATGCTTGTCGACAATCATGACTGGACCAAAATACCTCCAAAAGTAGCCTGAAGTTGATCATTCTGGGATCATATTCAACCTGAACAGCATTCATAAAACCATATCGGAGAAATTCCATATTCAAATTAAGAAATAAATCGACTCTTAGAAGAAAGCTGTATAAAAGCTATTTAGAAGCAAGTGCATTCAGTAATACTAAGATCATTTTTTATTTAAAGAAAAAAACTGGGATTGGTTATCAGGGCATGTAAGTTATCAATTTTCAGAACTCATTCATTTTCATTTATAGAAAGCAGACAATGTACTTGTTCGTTGAGAGTTTTCATAAAAGTACTTGAAAAATGCAAAACATAGGTCACATTTTAGTCATAAAGTAGAATACAACTTGTTGCTGTTTTACTAGGATTTTGAAAAGACATCTCTAAATTTTCACAAGGAAATCATTCGTTCGTTCGATCGCTCATAATTCTTCCCTCCTCTTCTACTTCTTAATTAAATTTATCTAACAATATTAAAATATAATATTTTAAAATAAAAAAATTATTTTAAGTAACCAAAATATTAATTATTACCTAAACATAATATTTAATTGATAAAATTTATTGAAAAATAAAAATTCCAAAATATTTCTATCAGGCAAATGACAATTGGACTGCTAATATTTGATAAACATGTCATAGGATCCCCAAGAGAAACTCAAGCGTTAGATAAGCCCCCTTTCCTTCTTTTTTCGTCAGATTTTACATTAAAGAGTAAGGTGGTAACTGATAATGATGGCCAATCAAGAAAAAACTTGAAAAAATTTCTAATCTTGAACTATTTCACACCAATCAAAACTATCATTTCTTCTCCTTTTCCATGGCCATACTAACTCATTCCATTAAATGACCCGGGTTTGTCTAAATCTTATTTCATTCTTTGCTTTCATCATTTCTTGAATGTGGACAATTAATTATCCTCAGCCAATTAATTTTACTGAACTCTTCTACCATAGCAAGAAGAAAAGATTCTTGATTATAACATTTAAATCACAACTCCAAATCAGATTAAATCGGAATTTCATCGATCAACAAAATTTGTAAATGAAATCAGATTAAATTTGCACGGGATGGTATGATCAATGTGAGGAAATGACTACAATGATGTAAAGGGCCCGAAACAGCATTAAAAAAGAAGAATTTTCTTAAGTATTTTGAGAATGTGGTTGTATGTCTTCAATTTTCCGAACCAAATGCACATGTGACATCTGTGAAAGAAGAAAAGAACGATAAAATGAAAGGAAAAAAATTTACAGCCAACAGCCATTCAACCTCCATTATGATCCAACACTTCACAGAAGCTCTCCAACAATGAAATCTCAGTAGGTGTTCATTTTAGCTTAGCAAACAAGTAGAAGTTTTTGAACTATATGAAGATTATGCTGAAATTATTGAGAAAAGGAAAGGTTTGTGGGTGGTTAGAGATGGTGGCATGGTGGTGAAAAAAAAAATTTAGGATCTCTGGTTTTGGATGGTTGTGTAGTCATCTTTCTTTGTCTGAGGATTGTGGGAGATGGAAAGGCTCTGAATGAAGAGTAAAGAACATTTTTTTTTTTTGAAACTAAATAACCAATTAAATTATGAAAAGTTGAAAGGGTATGTTCTTTGGCATTAGAATTGTAACTAATTGATAAAGAGAAAATATCAATTCAACAAATAAGATGATTTAAGAATCAGATAATAAAAGTAGATGATTATATATAATCACTTGCATAATCTGCTTTCTTTGACATAATTTTTACTTCCCACAAAATTTACAATATAAATGATCACTTCTGATTTTATTAATGAGTTCGCAGAAGACATTAATATAATTTCCTTCAATAAAAATTTTAGATCCATAACTAATAACATCATGACTTGATAGATTCACATCCAATATACAGTAATAGTAAAACCAAACATTACAAAAAATCCTTATAAATAAAAGCTTTGAGTGCACCCAGAAAAGAGTAGAATGATCACTACATCTGTCAACCTAAGTGAAACTGTTAAGTGTGACCAAAACAGAAATGATAGAGGATCTATATGTCATCAAAAGTTAGGGGTCCAACCGTCATTTACCCTATTTCTACCATACATGTTTTGATTTTCAAAATCACCATTTTTAAAAATTGTTACCAAACATGTTTTCAATTTTTGAAAATGTCAAATCAAAAACACAATTTTTATTTTCATTTTTATTTATGAAATCACAAATGGAAAAACAATACCAATCTTGCGGCTAACTACTTTCAGCTCATATCTAAGGAATAGTTGAAAATGCTAGTGAAGTTTACAGGTCAGGGAAGCATGTAAGGAAAATATCTAAGGAGACAATTTAGATCAATGGTACACTAGCATCCATCACTGATTAGTTATTGGTCAAATTCAGCATGCAAACAAACATAACCAATTATGACTCATGCCAAAAATTAGATGCACATTTTCTTATTTCCTGCTAAGAAAAAGGCATTAAACCTGTAAGATAATATTTATTATTAGAACTAATCTTATAGAAGATGAGCACCTATTCATGTCTGTGTGCTGCATGGTTCAGACAATAACCAATGTAATAAGCAAGCCTCAGCACCTTCTTTGTTCACTCTTGTCCAACTCTGACTCTAGAAGCAGTTGAAATCCTAATCTAAAAGTACAAAGCATAACTCATCACCAGGCAAACAAGAGAAGGAGTCAGGCAACTTTATTCGAAAGAAAGAAAAGATTTCTGCAAGATCACAGTGAGAGAATATTAATAAACAAAACTAATTCTATTCAAAGATACCTTTTTGCTTAACAGGAATCAATGGTTCAAGTGGACAAACATCCCAATTGAAAACCAGTTGTTTTGAAATGATGTCAAAACTTTCAAATTTTACTTAAGCAGAAGCCAACGTGAAGCAGAGGATAAAATCTAAGAAATTTGACTACTGCACAGCCAATGGGTAGGTAATATAAAAGAGCTCCAAGTTTCATTATTTTAGGATAACAATCACGGAAGACTATTAGTCCGAATTCTAAAGTAAACAGCTTACTGATCAAAGATTGGTCCCAATATATACAGCTAAACCTAAACCATACACAAGCAAACAGTGTGTAGTGCAACATATAACACTCTATAAAGATTCACTCCATATTACACAATATTGCATAGTTAAAATACCAACAGATTTATAGCCACAAAATAGCTTCTATTACCCGGTAAAGCTAGCTAAACAACTACATATCTAAAGACCAAGTTATCGCATAATTAAGCTATTCTTGATATCAAGGATCCAACTTAGATAGATGCATAACAACAGTAGTAAGTTATAAACATGAGGTCATGAAGATCTAAAACCAAGTTAAAAAATAAATATACCTGCACTGACTCGGCATGATCACCCAGGCTACGAAATTCGGGATTGATTTTGGATCCGCCAGCGTAGCCAACGGTGGTGCGTACAACTCCATCGACGCATCCGAATGCGGCTTCTGATCTCCAGAAGCTACCAAGCGCGAAAACCGCAGTTTTCAAGGGTAGACCGGATTGGTCCTTAACGGCATCAGAAATCCGATCCGGAAACCGAATGCACAATGCTGTATCGGATAATACAATAGTTATTACAAAAACACTAAGGAGGTAAGCGAAAAAAGGAATTCTCTCCGAGAGAGCCATAGCATAGGAATCGTTTCGAAGGAAAAAAAGCCACAAGGAATTTCGGGTCGGTAGATTATCTGAGACTCTGTGGGGTCACTTCTTATTGAAGGGTCGAATATGTGTGAGAAACGGTGCGTTTTTGCCTGGTAATGTCAGCTACAGATCGTTTTAAGATGGGACAATAGGCCATGTGTCATTACGGCGGCTCCGGGCGATGTCTAGGTGTGACGTTATATTATTAAGAAATAAACAGGGAGTGACACTGTGTCATTAACAACGGCTTTCTGCACACTGCAATGTGTCCAGAACCTCCAAGACGCCTTAGAACTTGAAAAGTAATCTGTTGGTGCATTTTGAAATACAATGCAATAAATTTAATGATTCAAAAATAAGAGGTATGTCTCATAGTACAGGTGGTAACGGACTAGTCCAGTACAGCTGACCAAGCCCAACACATAAACAATTAAATACGACACGGCATGGCACGGTTCGATAAATAATAAAAATATGATATGATATGATCCAATATCAAGATTATATTGATTGAGCTGAGAATTTAAGCTCTTGGATTCGAGTTTGGCCTTTATTCATTATGGACTGGTGCTTGACACAATTCGTAAAAAGTTTGAGTTTGACACAGTTCTATCATATTTCAATTCAAGTCCTTCATGGATCGTGTTAAATACGAAATCATGAATTTGCTATATCCACCATGATCCCAATATTAAGCCGGGTTGAACCGTATTTTTATTATTTATTAAGAATATAAATTATTTAATTTTTTAATTTAATTTTCAATCTAATTTATACCATTTCTTATCATTTATATTTCAATTATTCAATTCAAAAATCCGATATTTGAGTAATTTATATTTACAAATAATATTAATATCCAAATTCATAACTTCTATTAATAATTCATAATTAACAATTTAATATTTAACATTCATAAATCTAAACAAATTTAATATAAAACATCCCATAACAAAATAGATGAATTACATCATTACAGTCATATCACATCTCAATAAAATTGGCATCCATTAAACCATCTACCATTTACAATTTATTTATTTAAAAATTTTACATCAATAAAAAAAAATACATATAGAACCAAAACCTGAACCAAGTTAGAGCTCATATGTCACAACCCAACCTTATGATTGAGACATACGATAATTGTCGCGAATTTTAGAAGAACATTCTATTAACTTAGAATGCACCTCTAAAACACTCAAGACCTTAAATCTATTTTTTAAAATATTTCTCTCTTTTTTTAAAATCTACATATATCAAGTTTATAAAAGATACGAAACATATAATTTCGAAAGTCATTTACAAAACTCAGAAGTGGATATATAGTTCATATAGTTTCTATAACTCCAATGGATCTAACTTATAAAATTATGAGTCGAGTTTAAAAATATACTTGAATTTTTAAAATCTTCATATAATTACCATTCGAATCTTTTGACCAAATTCTGAAGCACCTAAAATTGAACTATGAGAAAATGAGTATAAAATCGTATACTCAATTATTGAACATCTAAATTACTTAAATCCAGTGAAGCGCGAACATCCCTTAAACCATCACATATGAGTGTCGTACCCGTGTCGGACATAATATATCTCCGATGCAGTAAAATACTTGTATATTAGCTTAAATTTATTTTTAAAAAATAAAAAAAATCATTTTAAAAAAGAAATTACAAAAATCCTTTGAAGATTCTTTTAATTAGTAACAATTAAAACCATTGAAAAAACTTACTTGTATATTAACTTAGGTTTTTCTTAAAATAAAGAAAATGCAATTAAAAATTATGGAAGAAGTTAAGTTATTTTGTCGATGGTGACAGCAAATAAATATTAAAAATTTTAATTTCATGTTCAAAAATATTTAATATTAAGTAAATATAATTATTTTCTTTATATTTTCAATATTTTTTCTTTTAATTTCATGGTTTCAATAATAGAAATTTACTAATTAGTTTTGTTAATATTATAGGTTACTAATTATGACTTCTCAAAATTCTAATACTAGGAGAAGTGATTGTGATAATGGAAAATATTAATACTTGAAGTTATTAACATATCTCTTGTTTTGTTTTTTTTATAAATTTTTTTATTATATTTAAGGGATAATTATATTTAGATATAATACTTAGTCCAAGTTTATTAACAATATTGTTCGCTTTGACCCAACCCTTAGGGCATCACGGTTTTGTTCTTGAAAATGGGTTATTCTGAGAACTTCTCAAGAGGTCACCCATCTTGGTACTGCTCTCATATAAATATGCTTAATTGCGTAGTTCTTGGAATTAAAACACTACTTATCCCAAAAGGCCTTGTTAACAACTTGGTTCCAACTCTACATATATAGCCCAGTAACTTTCTTTCTCATTTCGATGTGGGATTCGATTTATCCTTGCCATCCTAGAAGCCTGCCAGAAGCCGCTCCTTACTCAGGCTCCCTCGGCCCCGATGCCACTTTCCGCCCTCATCGAATCGGGATGTTACAGGCCCACCATCTTTCGCCTGGTTCGTCCCTGAACCACCACCATCGTACTGGAGAAGAGTTGGTTCTAATATCAATTGTAACACCTGGTCCAAGTCTATCAATAATATTGTATGATTTAGTCCAACTCTTGGGGCTTCACTATTTTGTTCTTAGTAATGAGTTATCCTAAGAACTTCTCAAGAGGTCACCCATCTTGCTACTACTGTCGTCCAAGCACGCTTAATTACATAATTCTTAGAGTTAAACCATCATCCATCCCAAAAGAACTTGTTGATAACTTGGTTCTAACTCTACATATATAGCCTAGTAACTTTCTCTCCTATTTCGATGTGGGATTCGGTTCATCCCTGTCATCCTAGAAGCCTGCCAGAAGTCGCTCTTTGCTCAGACTCCCTTAGTCCCGACGCCACTTCCCGTCCTTATCAGACCGGGATGTTATAGGCCCATCAGCTTCCGCCTGGTTCATCCCTAAACCATCACCATTGTACTAGAGGAAAGTTGGCTCTGATATCAATTGTAATACCTGGTCCAAGTCTGTCAACAAGGCCTTTTAGGATGGGTGGTGGTTTAACTCTAAGAACTACGTAGTTAAGTATACTTGGACGAGAGCAATACCAAGATGGGTGACCTCTTGGAAAGTTCTTAGGATAACCTATTACTAAGAATAAAACTATAAGGCCCCAAGGGTTGGGCCAAAACG
>JAVXUL010000020.1:10120934-10140683 GCA_035590515.1 Trichilia minutiflora
TTTTTTATAAAAAGTCTTTTCATTTTTATTTGTTTGGCTCAGTTTTTAATAAAAAGAGGTTGAGAAGCACTAAAAAACTGGGTCATACAGGCACTTAATCTGGTCTGAGCCTCCCTTTAGAATAGGTGGGTTACTTTTTTCGTAAGAGAAATTTTAATTACCCCCTTCATTGAAAGAATTTTTAATTTTTATTTAAAATCATTTTAAAAAAAATTTTGCCTTTTCCTTCTGCCTTTTTTTAGCCATATAAAGTGCCCATTATCAACATTACATTGCAAATTCTATTATGTGTATTAAGTCATAGAACCGGGTGCATTTAGCTTCACTCATTCTACAATTAGAAATAGTTTTGTGATTTTATTTGAAATCTAGAGATAACAAAATTAAAACTTCTTAAAGCACATGAGAGTTTAAACTTGAAATCTTAACTCTAATATCATATTAATTATCATTAATCCCAAAGGTTTAAGTTATTATGTAAGGGCTCAACAATAGCTTTCAAAGACAAATATGAACATTTAAAGTACAAAAGTCCATAATATATAACTTGTTTTAGCTTGTGAAAGGTTGCAAGGTGACCAAAGCATGTGGTAATACTGGATCTTGCAAAATATCATATGTAATGTAACCTGCTAATGATTAAATTTAGTTCACCTAAGTTGGTTGGTAAAATTATTCACATTTAATTGCAACGTGCGAATTGATTCCTTGGCTGACTGGTTCCTATCAAGTCAATGTGACCCCGTGGCCACGCATTGCCATATGAATTGATAAGTTGAGGCCCCAGCAAATGGTGGAGTTATGTAGTTATAATCAATATTTTTGTGGTGCATTCAGAGTTATTCAGATGAAAATGTCTATGAGATTTAAGGAAAGGATATCAGAAATTTAGTCTTAACTCACAAAACGAAGGACAGAAGCTACAACAAATTTGGAAACGAGAAGATTTTGTGCATGTTGGGTGATACTTATCACATAATCGTTAGTCCATTTAACAAAGTGCGGTGGATTAATAGTTGTATAGCATATTGGAGGGATAGCAATACTGAAGGGAACAAAAGGGAAGAAAAAGAATTAGCTTGCCATTAGAGATGAATTTGAATTGAGGGATTATAACCTTTGGGTATAGGAATGATGAATATCCAACGTATCATCTACCTACAATTTGGCCGACCCAACCCACTTCCTATTAACACGTTGCAATTCATGCGTTAATTAGGTGAGATAAAGGGATAAATATTCAAAGTATATTAGAAATTATGAAGAATCAATAGAGAGTTTTTTTCTTTCAAGTCTTTAAATTTTTATTATTCAAAGTTCCAATCAAGATGAATGTTTTATCTTTGTCGGCCAGTGTTGAGACATTTTTATTTGATTTTCAATCCAGAAATTTATCAATTGGAGGAGCAAGCGTAAGTAGAAGTCACTTTGTATGCAACTAAAATCCAATTTGGTACATGACGACCCAGTGATTAATGCAAGGTACTGGTTTGAGACAAATGGTATGATAAATTAACCTATAATACTATGAGAAAAATGCAAAATTTATAACGAACCTATTAAATATTTGTTAGGGGATTTTATCGAGGTCCAGCCCAACGGTTCAGGTCCATCTTTACGCCTTTGTCCAAGCTCATCACATGCACATATCCAGCGTTTGTACGACGATGTTCTGAGAAGATGGTCAGACCAATAGACCGAGACAACCAATCAGGGAGTCGGTTCAATGGTCTATTACACAGCAGTACAGATATGCGGACACTCGAGATATACTAGTCTCCACCCCTCCACCTTATGGCGACACCAAGGCTACAACCTGCCACATGAAGATCTCCCGAGAGTTAGAGGATTTCACTCGGGGGAGTTGAAAGCCCCACTCGGAGGTGCGGACAGTCGGGGGCTCGAGGATGACGTGGCAAGGAACAGTGTCACAATTGTCCACGCCCTTTAACTTTGCAACAGGTCACCCTGAGCATGTCAGCCATGCAGTAACACATGTCCTTGGGACCGCCATCTGATCATTCTAGCCTGCCAGCTCACCACCTCTTCTATATTATCACCATCCTTTTTCTATTAAAGAACTACGTGTGACTTGATCCTCCCACCACCAAAAAAGAAGAGAGAGAGAGAAGCATTTGAGGAACCAGAAGAGAGAAAAACGAGAGAAGGAGGAAGGAAGGGGGGTACGTAGGCAGCTTGGGTCTCTCCCCAAGTCCAGTCACAAATACACTTAAAACTGATCAACCACCGCACCAACGCCGCCCGGGACACTTCCTGTGTGTGTGTCTCGCAACTTCAAGTTCAAAGACAAGAAGAAGAAGAAAATCTGCTGGTATAGGAAAATCACCATGGTATTTTCTTGCATCAACAATATTAATTATAAAGTCTTTTGTCGATTACTTACCTTTCCAAAGATGTGAATTTCACTTGTCCAGAATTTAATCACAAGGGTGAATTAAGTTTCAAATCATTTCCTTTCAATTTAATATACAACTAATAGGAGATGAATGTGAAAAGAAATCTGAACCCTAAGAATTTTGGACCATCCCATAGATTTCACCAATGAATAGAAAGAAAAAAGTTTCTTATTCAATTGAAATAGGGTATCACATTGTTGTAAATCCAGGTTTGTAAAATTATGGGTAGTATGGTTATTTCATGACTCAAAATATTTTTGTTATTTTTATCATATACATGCACGGGTATAATTATCAAATAGTTAATATAATATTGAGGCTTAAGGATTAATTAGAAAAAATTTAGTTTATAAAGGGTTGTAGATGAAAGAGATTCAAAATTAATATCCGTCGAACCCTCAAATTTGGAAGAAAATTTTACATTAATTGAGGTCAAAAATTGATTGACAAATTATTGATACTTTAAAAGAAATATAAGATTTTATGGATAGGAAGAAAATAATGTGAAAAGAAATGTCAGATGAGGGTAGAAATAAGTCCAAAAACAGAGGAGAACCAGTATCAAAAAGAAGGGAATTTAGGGCAAGAAGGTAGAAGAGAACCGATCCAAAACTCCCCCTCAAGATGGACATCTAAATTGGAGTTGGATTTAGAAGGAGAGATTGGTGTCAATCTTGGCACCGATCTCTCAAAGAAAAGCACAATCAGTGTAAAATTTTCCCAAAATCGATGTCGAATTTGTTTTAACCCCTGTGAAATTCTCTTTTCACCCCTTCTAGAATCTTCTTTCTTTTATTCTCTTAAAGATATTTTTGTAATTTTAGAAGGCATTATAAATAGGGGCCAAACTCCTGAAATGATTATTCTTCCTCTTCCTTTCTTATTTTCTCTCGACACTTTTTTCACGTCTCTATAAATTCTTCTTCCTTTCATTTCTTCAATATCTTTCAATTAAACTTTAATTTTTCACTTAAATCTATCATAAATCAACGTCCTTAACATCCTATAAACCTCATTTCTTTGATTTAGGTAAGAAATCAACACGGAGGAAATTAGGGCTTTAGCCAACTTTGGGATTTTCAACAATCAACAAAAATCATAACCTTTGAAGCTCTAATCAAGCCATTGGTAAGATTTCCAATCTATTTCAAGTGTTAATTTCATATTTGATTGAATTTAAAAATTAGGATTTATTGTACAATTACGTTTAATTTCAATAATTTGAGTTAGAATACATTGTTGGAGGTTAGAATAACTCAAATTAATATTTAATTTTAGGAAATTAGAAAGATTTTGAAAGACAACCCTTAGGCCTTAAATCAAATATTCGAATTGTGTTATAATCAATGGATAAATGTCATTAAGAGATTTTCTATGAGATTTTATTGTCGAAAATTAGATAAAGTGTGGACTTATAGGAAACTTGGGTTAATAGTCATAATCATTGCATAAAAGTTTAATGAAATCATTTGAAGTATAAAGATTAATATAATTATTGATATGTATGAAATAAACATTGATAACAGGAGGATGGAACCTATTCAAAGTGAGAAAATGTTAGGGAGTGCTTACTTTCCTTATGTATAAGCGACCTAACATATTTTATTGCTTTTAAAATATTTTATATAAATTAACTACTTTATAAAAAAATCCATTTTGTGTATGTTTTGGGGTTTTAATAATTAAAAATGGTTTGTGAATTGTTTAACATGAGTATAAGCCCAAGTGGCCAATTATAACTTTGATGATAAAATTGATTTAAATCATTTATAATTGATGTGAAAATGATTATAGTCCATATGATTATTTATAAATGATGTGATTTACAATTATCAGTATATTTTCAATTGTTTTATTGAATTTTACAATTAGTATGGAATATATGATTTATATTTTGATGTTTATGTGTTTGTTGATATATATATGGTGATATAATTAATAAGTCAAGTTGTATGATATCTGTAGCTACAAATTAAGAGGTAACCTAAAGTTGGACTTGTGTAGAGATCGCCTAGATGAGAGAATCATAAATAGGGTAGGTACAAAGGAGGAGGTTAGTATCTTTGTAATACAGAATTAGTCCACTTGTGAGAAATATCGAAGACAATCACAGGCATCAACACGTGATTACTTGAGATAAATATTAGTGGTGGGCAAGATTTTTAATAAAATAAGCATGCATATCATTTATTTCTAAATAAATAATATTTTGTATAAAATTCTCATTTGTTTTTACATGAAAAAAATTCATTAACGATCTCAGGATTACTCAAGATCAAAGTAATCGTCAAAAAAAGGAGTCAGTTTCAATGATTTTCAAATCAAACAAGGCAAGATTTAGCCAAGATTTTCAAATGATTAAAGTGTTTTCATAAATGGCTTTATTTTAATCCTTTTAATTAAAAAATAAATTTTAAATATTTTTTAATATAATAATTTAAGTACGGAGTATACATCAGTATACTCACCTCCTCACCCTTTAATTTTAGATGATTTAAAACGTGATTGAGAAATAGTTATGATAATATCTTTGAGGTTTAGCATTTTTTGGTTAGTTTCCCTTTTTCAACTAACACATAAGTTTTTTAGGTTTACTAGGAGTTCTAAACTTGAAAATTGATGTATTTGATTTATTTAAAAATATAAATTAAATGAATATGTGAATATTTTATAAACTGCACGGAACATGAGTATATTTTAATAGCTTTTGTATAATTATAAAGTATAATGATCTAATTTTTATGAAAATTATTTTGAAGTGTTTTTGAGATTGAGAATGAAAAGAAGATGTATGAGATTTATGGTTTGAAAATAACTTATTAAAGAATTGTTTTGTGATTTGATTTGAGGATATGATTAATAAAAATTTTAGGATTTAAAATGAATATATTTTTTGATAGATTTTAGACGTTAGAAATGTATTACAGTTCTTTACATATATTCTAGATATTAAAATATATTTTAAAAATTTATGATGATTGGCACTAATGAACCCATAGACTGAGATGTGACATGTTGATGAGCCTAGTGTTAAAAAACAGTGGAGACAAAAGAAGAAGAGATCTTCATGAAAAACCTACCAGCTTGCCACAATCAGTCCCACTTGCATGTGCACCAAATTTACAAGGAAATGCAGCAGGGGATGATAAAGCATGCTTCTGTTAATAACAGGTCAACATCGCATCAATCAAATGATCTAAAGATAGAGATTACAACGAACATAACATTTAATATTGCTTTATTTAAATAGTATCATATATATTCAAATCTAGAGCTAGCAGGCTGCTATGGATCGGAATGAGCAAAATTTTGGATGAATGCACGTATGTTTCAAGATTTGATCAAAATAAGAAATATTTTGGTTTGGCTTGAGTCTTTCAATTGACCTATATATTGTAAATGAAACCTACCTAGCTTGAATTTTGTGCTCTAATATCAGATACTGTCGTTTGTGTAAGTTCATCTAATTTTATTAATGTGTGAATAGCTATACAACAACAAGATGCTGCATTAATGGTAGCTGTCTTAGAGTTTCAATAAAAGAAAGTGTTTATCCAAATCTCTGTTTGTTTAATATACGATGATGTGTAAATTTAATCAGGTGCACATTAGAAGAACTTGGTGGTAATATTCATATAAAACCATTTCTCTGGAGAATATATTCAATAACTATAGCACTAGCTAGACAGCCAGCTAGCTTCCATGCCCCTTAATGCTCACGATCTGTTTTCAATAAAATTCTATATACATCCTGTTTAGGCTCTCGAAATCCTGTAAATATACAATCAGCGCACATAAAATAACTAAATACATACACACACAGAGGCAGCTATGTCGAAGGAGAACATGTAGAAATGGAAAAAGGAAAAAGGGAATTAAACTACCGAAACTAAATAAATTAAAGACTGTTGATCGATCCCTTCAATTTGAAAACTTGTTTCAAGCATTCACCTAGCTCAAACTAGGGCTCTAGATAACTTTCTTTTTTTTTTTTTTTAAGGTGAAACGGAGACTGAAATAACTGAAGGCATCAAGGCAATACGCAAAACAGAATCACGTACTCTAGATAGACTGTTTTTTATTCAACACGATATTCGGATAAGAGAATCAAATCTGGAACCATTAGTTTCCTCAGACACTGGTACATATATATTTTTTCACGGATGATTTCTTTCTTGTGCACCAACCTACAGTGAAGCTGTGGTGTTGGGATAGTTGATCTTTGACATGCAGTCATTTGGCCGTACGTCAATACAGAAAAGCTGAAGACTGTTCTGTTACATCAGACATAAGCAAACTAATCTATTGAATTGTCGCTGTCTTAACTCCGTACAATTTTTTTTCTTAATTTTCTCCAACTTGTTAAAACATTTGCACTTAAATGTTTTAACAAGTTGGAGAAATTAAGAAAAAAATTGTAAAATGTTTTAATAGTAAAAGGTAATTTTTTCTTTAAAAGTCCAACCATTGCAGTCCAGGACTGTTTCTAGTGAACATACATACTCACACTTGATGAAAGAAATAGAAATTTCTGTTAAACAAAACAAAGAGAGTCCCCCCAAGATATCCTCTGGTTGTATTAATTCGATTTTTTCCAGGAATGCACGACTTAATGAAAATTAACTGCATAAATTAATAATTGAATTGTAAAGTTATATAACAGAGAATAATAATGTGGAAAATCTAGCTAACAAATATATATATAGAGAGAGAGAGAGAGAGAGAGAGAGGGAGAAGACTTTCAATTAATAATAGCAAACATTTTCCCTACATGGTTGTCTCCATTGCAGGCATACTTCTATTGAAACGAACACAAAGTGTGAAAAGGATTTTGTGTTAACAACAGGGACCAAAGGCACCCCACAAGATTTCAGTGCCTTCTTCCTTTTCCAATTTTATTTAATTTCATCCGATACTCGAAGAGAAAAAAAAATCTTTTTTAACATTGCTTTCGGATAGTTTAACACCGAGAAGGCATATTCTGTAATTGTTTCGCCATTGCAGAACAATCATGATACACAAAGTGAAAGAGGAGAAAGAGAGAGATTCAGTTAACAAAAGTGAGTAATCCCACTGCAACAAATATCTAACATTTGACAACATTTTTTATTAAAATGCTATTAAATGTCAATATAAATATATATATATATTTTTAAATATTACATTTTTTATTAAGATTGAATGTTAATCTTTTTTTTTTTTTTTAGAAATCCGAAAACTCCAACCGTTATCTAACATTTCGGGATTTACTTGCTCCGGGATTTGTCATGGGTCCCGTTAGCCAAAACTTCGAAATTTATTTGCCCTGAGATTTATCACGGGGATCCAGACCCTCGACTATCCTAAAGCAACGTCACGGGGACGGGGCTCAGGCCTAAGCCGAAAGCGCCTGTGGTACCCTGGTCGAC
Organism: Trichilia minutiflora; assembly: GCA_035590515.1. Lineage (NCBI taxonomy): Eukaryota > Viridiplantae > Streptophyta > Magnoliopsida > Sapindales > Meliaceae > Trichilia > Trichilia minutiflora. The sequence goes on from JAVXUL010000020.1 coordinate 10,128,760, forward strand.
AAATACCCTGACAAGCAGTTTGCCACGGGGACCCAGGCTCTCGACTATCCTAAAGCAACGTCACGGGGACGGGGCCCAGACCTAAATCGAAAATACCCGTGATACCCTGATCGATAAATACCCTAACAAACAGTACTAAACGACTGAAGAAAACTGAAACCTGACTCTTAGACGTTTCAACAAAGATACCATTAGGGGAATTAAACTTAAAACCTTGAGGTCATAAGTTCAATTCTCACCGTCGGACCACCCTTGGGGTTGAATGTTAATCCACCCGTTAATTAAATTAACATTCAACAAATTAACTCTTGACCAATGATTTTATCATTTATTAAAATGTCAAAACTTCAAATTATAACTCAGAAAAATTCCCACCCAAAAAAATTCCCTCACAAAAAATTCCCACCAAAAATCTCTTTAATCAGAAAACATCCAACTCTCTTTTCTTTAACAACTTTTCTCTTCATCTCTAATCCTTTTTTTCTCTATCATTTTTTTCTAAAACTGCTGCGATCTCCAGAAACAACAGCGAATCAGATTCCTCATTTGATTCGTTTCCTTAGATCTATTTTTTCTCTTGCCTAGCTCTTAGTTAATTACCACACTTCGTCGCCGGTAACCACTGTGATTTTGTCGCTGACAGCAACCGTGAGCCTTCGTCTCCGATAAAGAACCGTAATCTAGGGGCTCAGTGTATGATGGCGTTTCTGAAATTTTATTGTGATGACAGTTTCATTCAGATTTTGTTGATAGATGGTACTGCATATCTATTAATATAAAAAATCTAACAAAGTGAAAGAGATTATGATTTTAACTAAAACAGGGAGTACTCTCTCAACTTTTTTTTCTTCTCATTTATATTAAGTTTTCCCAAGGAGTACACACTTGATGAAAACTTCATACATACCCACAAAACACAAAGTATCTAGCCTAGAAGATATAATATTATGTTAATAATTTATAGTCATAACCACTGCGCGCCCTAGAAGATTTGCAATATCCACTGGACAGAGCAGCTTTCTATTTGTTTTTCCTTGCAAACCCTAGTAACTTTCTCTTACAGTCGTATCTTCCCAGTATATATCAGTAGTAGTGCTTACTTCCTTTATATGATCATGGATGTAACTGAGCGGAAAGCACGTTCGTCACATGGAATAGTGATCCCCGTATCTTGCTTATACCCATAAGCATCTTCAGACTTTCGAAGTAAGTTCTGAAACAAAGGGTGACCACACCATGATATAGGAATGATGTATCTGCTTCGATTCTCTCCAACATAAACAACAAAATGACCTTCTGGTACATCACTAGGAAACCCATCTTGATTACAGCTGTTTTTCTTGCCAAAACTTGAGCACCGTTTGATAAACTCTTTGAAAGCTGCTGGTTGAGGGAATTTGTTTGATTTCTTGAAAGCCATTGTTTCTAAATGACTTTTGTTTGATCTTTTTGTATGTAAGAAAGAGAAAGAGAGAGACTGTAAAAATGGAACGGTGGTGGGGTATCTTCGAGCCAGAAAGAAGGAAAAGAAGGGAAAGGATGGGAAAGGATTGGAGAATTAGAGGTGTATTTATGGAGGAGATTGGAGAAGAGAGATTGAGTGTGAATTGCAACAAACTCATGTGGCAAGTGGGGACAATGCACAGAGCCAAGGTGTGTTTGGAAGCAGCGTACACATAATTCGAACTCCAAACAGAGTTACCCTACATTGTTGGCTTATGCAAGGACAATATGGGTCCATATTATCGTAGTCTTTCCCTCTCAAGTCTTGAAGCATTTCGTCTTTACTAATCCAATCATAGTATAAGAATGGAAAATTTTGAGTCGTGTGTGTATATATATATATATATTCCAATTTCTTTTATTACCTGTATCTGTGTCTTTCTCATAGGAACATGGGGCTATGGATTCTAGTCTCAAGTCTTTAATGCTCACAATTTTGTTTTTTATAACTCGCGCATAACGCAACGCATCATTATTCTGAGATTTGTTAAACTTGGTGAATCTATATTTTCATTTTTCTATTATTACTCTTTACTTGTATCTTTCTCTTGTGAATAGTCTCTTTCTCCTTGTTTTACGTGTCTGCATGTGGTAACCTTCAACTTCGCTGCTTGTAACAAGATAAGGTGGATTCTTTTCCAACTAACTATAACTGTTTTGAAGTAGGAAAAGGAAAGAAAATAAAAAGGATAGGAGAGAAAATTACAGAGTGAGGAACGAACTTCCAATAAGAGGACTTCTACGAGTCTACTAGCAGTTAGTACGTATGATCCGAATTTCAACATTAATTCATAAGAAATAGTTAATAATAATGTTGAAACGGCGAACTCTTCTCTCTCAACTAAACCCATCCAAATCAGAGCATCCGATGCATTTTACCAATATTTGCTCAATCCAAAAAATAAAATTCAAGCTTCTGGTTTAAAGTATGATTTGAATAACTAGTAATATTTCACATGTAGCACAGTTTTATGCTGTCCATTGATAACACAGTTTTATGATCGATTGATGTAATGTTACAAATATAAATAGAATTTTATGAGGATACATGTAAAGTTGAAATGTTATAATTTTTAATTATTAAAAATAAAATTACTAATGTAGATATAGATGAATAGTACAAAAATATTACTTATATTTATTAAAGTTTAAATTAATCATAAAATAAGAATAGATGTGAATGTATGATAAATGTGTAAGCAAGCAATTATTTACATCGAATTAGAACACAAATGAAACATACCCTAGAGTGAAACACGCGTGAATGCTCCAAAAAAAATTATTGTAAATCACCCAAATAAGCTCTTGGAATTTGTTAAAAATGCGAATATTTATAAGTATTAAGTTATTTTTTTAAATAAAAATTCCTAAAAATTAATATTTTAATGTTTAGACTCTTACATGTTTTAAATGCTAAATCAATAAGAAAGCTATCAGTAAATATATTTTTGGTTATTTTTTTTAATTTCACATAAATTTCCATGCAGTGATAGGAGTTGGAATAATTTAAAACTACAGGACCACGTCCATGAGTTCAGTACAAACATTAAAAGTACTGAGTCATCGTTGTACAACCCAACACATGAACTCATGAATGAGCTGAATGAATGAAGACAGGGGAACAGTAGTACGCGAGGGTAAATATTTTCATAGACCACGTGAGAGATTCGGGTCCTTTGAAGATAAATTCTTGAAACGAGCTGCGTCAATGAAGTGAATTCTGGTATTCTATTTATTCATGGACCACAAACACACAAGTGACCCAAACCAAAGTTTGTCCCACGAAAATAATGAAACTTCAAGTTGTAGTGTGCACTTGGTTAGGCTTGATTTAGGTTGGGATAATGAGTATTAAGCCCTTATTAATGGTTAGAACTTAGAAACAGAGCTTTCGTCAACCAAAAAACATAGCTTAGGCCAACAATACCACAGTGCTTTGCATTGGGAAACATACAACTCTCTTACGACTCTCCAACGTTTCCTTCGGATTTCAGTTTTCCGTCTGGACTCTTCCCGACATTATCCCAGCGCAAGTTTTTCTTTGTTTTTGACACGCCAATTTGTGTCTCAAGAGAGGATTTCTAATATTCTTATTTCTTCGTCAGTAGCATTTTTTCGCATTCTGTAAAAATGGGTTATATAGACTCAATTGTAAGAAACTTTGAAAACCCCGTAATGAACGAGTTCCACGGGATCAATGTTTAATCAGAAATTGTGTTTCAGGTTCGAGGCTGTTTTAACATATTTGATAGGTCTCGCTAATCTAGAGTTAGATCACGTGGTCCTGTCCCAAGTCTAAATCAAATTTAAACCCAAATTCAGTTAAGATTAGGAGAGAAGCTAGACCTCGTTCCTTATGAAAATTTCTCGACCCATTTAACTTCAACATTTCCTGGATGCTAAAAAAGTCATCATGTTCTAGGCCATGAAAATAGATCTTCTGAAAATCATAGGCTCAACCTGGCTGTCTCCGAGTACTTATCTCTTCACCCGCCTTTTGTTTTTTTCCAAAACATTTTCGGACGAGCATACTTCTCTTTTTATCTTCTTTTTTCCCAATATTTTGGGAAATGAATTTGAGTACAGTCCCTTTTGTTTAATTTGCAAAAACAAAAACTGTTACTTTTAATTTGTAGCAAGTATTTATCAACCACCAACCCACTTTCCAACTATCCATTTTATTTCTCAACAGTTGTAGATTAAACAAATCATTGGGTCGAGCTTACAATTTCATTGTCTCGAAAATTTCTTTTTTGTGTTGTGGTACATCAAATTTTATTTAGATAATTAATTAAATTATAGATAAATTTTAGATTAATTTAATTATATTAATTTATATTAATTATAGATTTCATGTTTTAGACAAAAATAACATTAAATTTAACTGAAATTAGACCGAATTTTAATAGAATTTTTTATCCGAACTTAAATTTATAATCTTAATTAATTTATAATTAATCTAAAATTCCTAAAAGTTATATAAGTACCTCTTTTTCATATCTAAGAGATCTTTTACTGAATTTAGAGATGTCGAGTATTAAAGAACTGCAACTCAATGAAGACCAAACATTCAGAATTTTTCTTCTACAACTGAGCGAAGATCAAACATTCAAGCATTTAAAATTTTTCTTTTCTTTTCTTTTTAGTTATTTCTAATTTAAACTTCTATTTATTAATTTAGTTTTTATTATATTTAAGATTAGCTAAATTTTTTATTAGGGTTTAAAGTTATAATCTATTTAAGGATTATTTTATATTATTTTGAATGGGTAATTAATTGATTTAATTTTTTCTATCTTGATGTTTTGATTTATTTTTTTTAAATTAATTGTTATTCTTGTGTCTGATCACCATAAAAATAATTTTAAAATTTGCATAAAATACTCACAAGAGAAATATAAGCCACTTCATACCTAAAAAAACAAACATAAATAATTAAATAAAAAAATATATTTAGTTATTTATAATATTTTTAAATTAACCCTAATATTAATAAACTTAATTAATAATTAAAAAATCAACAAGTAATCATTATTAATTAAATACTATATTAATACAATAAATTAGTTAACAACATTTAAAAGAATATGGTTCTTACTTTTATAATAATAATTTTTAATGCATAAACTATGATACGGTGACTTTTATATTTAGTAAATTTAAATTAATTAATAACATTATTTCTTTTATTTTAGTAATTTTAAGTTAATTTTTTTTTGCTTTTATCCTTTAATTTAATCCCTTCAAATATGGTTAATTAATTATTCCTGTAAATTTAATCATTTAAAATACTTTTTTTGATTTTATTATTATGATCTATTTTATATACTTGTAGAAAATACCAATCATGATGTTATCTTCTGTTTAGGTATTTTCATCGAAACCCAGTCCAAAGGCTCAGCCCATCATACGAATATAACTCTCCCTATGAATCCATGAATACAGTGACGTTCCGAGACTTTTTTTCACAAATCTAGAAGTAATAGGATCGTGTTGGGTGAACTATCCAAGACCACTAATTTAAGAATTCATGTCAGATTACTCACAGTAAATATGTGTTTGGAAGAAGTCTTCAGTACCAATTATCTGAGACTCCATCTCAGGGCATTCTATCAAGCAGCTACTGTATATAATGTCATCGATAACCTGTCACATCTCTAAAAAGGAACATTCAGACTCGAAGCTTCGGGGAATCAGGACTCGGAACCTCAGGTACACGTGGCACGCCAAAAGGAACATCAAGATTCGGAGCCTCGGTGAATCAGGACTCGGGGCTTCGGGATGCACCTGACATGGTACGGTACCCACAACAGTTACGCCTTACGATTTTCGCGACAAACTTTCAGGGCACGCTAGTCAGTTAACAACACGTGTCAATAGGTACGGAATTTCATGATTCCAACATAACTGAATCCAGAAATAAAGGTAAGTGCGCATCATCTTTTTTAAAAAAAATATTCATTCACACACCTGATATATTTGTACACACACGAGAAAACGATTCATTCGAATTTTCTTTGGTTTTTCACTGCTCTATTCACTCCCACACACAAACAAAACTCTTACTGACTTAAGTATCAAAAGATTTTTGTTGAAAAATCGACTTTATCTCTAAGATTTCAGTGTTTTGTAATTCACAGAATCAGAGAATCCAGAAAAAAAAACGAGTTAGTGCGGGAGGTTAAAGACATTTACAACTTCTTCCATCAACATCTTCTAATAGAGGGCCAGATAAAATTCGAACTTCAATTGTCAGGCCAATATTTAAGACTTGGGGTTACTCATGAATAATCCTTCCAGTCCAATGCGAATTTAATACAAAAGGAATGGCACGTTTGTGATGATAGAATATAGGCTAGGCTATGGGCAATGGCGGCTCCCTACGTTCTGTAAATGACCTATCAAGGATAAAACTAGAGATAGCACGTCGTTGTCACTACAAAGGTAATCTTCTCTCTTTGCTCCCTTTCCCTTTTTTCTATTTTTTATGCTAATTTTTCTCCTACGACTAGAAGAATTGGTCAAGTTAAGGCAAGACCTCGGTACAATGATGAACATGTGAACAGTAAAGGCCATGTTACTTCTGTCGTCAAACACTAATGAGACAAAACTGTTAAGACCGAAAGACATCAACATGGATTACGAGAATTCAACAATTCAGCTCACCAATCGAACCATCTCAAGAAACTCTGGGCCTTTTCCAGGATAGAAATGCAGGCCAGTGTTTATTAGCATGAAAGAAAGAGAAGAAATCATAGGTAACATATTTTTGTACGTCCATTGTATGAAGGATATCCACGGGATGAAATAAATATAATAATAAGATCATTCTTATGACTCATTTTTTCATTGATACAAATAAATAAAAATTATGGGAGAAATAAGATTCTTTGCCATTGCCACAAGGAATCAAAAGAGCACAATATTCAACCATATACGGGGAAGAAATGTTAACTAAGAAAAGAATTTAGCATAAGGAAGTAGGAGTTTCTTGCCCAAGCCGCATGCAAAGGGTGCTTTCAATCAACTACAAAGGACTTGAACCGGAATTCATAAACAGGATTGGGGGTTCCTCTCTGACGAACAAATAAGTAAAATAATTTCTTTAAGTCTTTCTCAGATTTGGACAAACAGACCGAATATAAAATATATAGATATTTTTTCTCTTTCCTAGTTGACAAATTACTCCACAACCATCTATTGTTCTCACACTGCTAAATTTGAGTCAATCTGATATTAATAAAGATATACACATATAATACAGAAAGTTAAATCTATATAGGGCCCCTTAACTTGATTAATCTACTAGCTTACATCCCAATCATATTTCTTCCACAATTTACACTTGTAAGGACACTCAAAATATTCTACCACAATCATGTATATTCATGCCCTAATGCAGGTTTGGTGGTGGAGGTGGCTCATTCATTATACTCAGTTCTCTTCTCAGCTAACAATATGAGCTTGCACCTAGAAATTTCCAGAACCAGGCAGATTATATTTTCTCCATAAATTTCCAGGAGTATCAGCTGTCTATTGGACCTTTAAGCAGGCATGTAAAACAAGGTAAAATTGCTAAAATTACGTGGGGCATATGGTTTATGTATTTGAAAATGGTCTCCTGGATGCACCCATATCCATAAGGGAGAAGACAACTACACCCGAAAGTATAGTCTATATGACAAACGTACCTCCAAGCCAAAAATATTTGTCATTGGGACCCCTTCAGTCACATTTTTTTTTCTCTGTTAGCCAGTTTAGGGGCATAATGATCTTTGTATTATATACAAAAGAGGATAATAAAAAAACAACATTAGCACATAAACTGTGTCAGCGCATCTTTTAATCTTAGCTTCTATGTACTGTACAAAATCTAATACCAACAGTTGAAATTGGCTCCTTTACATTTCTCCTAAACTAACAAAAACAAATCTATCTCAACATGGATATGTTATATGAGTTTTTCACCCTTTTTTCATATAATTTTATTTCATTTTTTCCTTCGTTTTTATTTCTTTTTTTTTTCTTAAATAAATCTCATGAAGAGCCTAAAATAATTAAAAAATAAACATAAAATACATAGTTACAACATGAGGAAGAAAAGAAATATAAAAGATAGATACAGCCAAAAACCACATCAAATTTTTGGAGAATAGAATCAATTTATCAAGCAAGAACCAAACCAATAATATGAAAAGCTTTCAAAATATGAGATTTGTGAGTTGAATTCAACAGCAAAAGAAACAAAGTCTGGCAACACAACAGCACTTACTTCATTGCCTTCCCTCAAGAAATCCTCAGATCTAAATAACAGCAATCAACCAAACCAACTACGACGAATCAAAATCTGATCAAAAGAAGAACCAGAAGAAAAACTGCAAAACCCAGAAGACCTCCCAAACAATCAGCTTCTTGATGATGGTAATAAAGAAGAATTGGTTTTAGAAATTAGAGATCTCCGCATAAAATTCAGCATACCTGTATCAATTGTTAACAACTAATAAACTAAGACCAGTCCACAAAGAGAGAAAGATCTGACCTCAATTTGATAGGACGGCAGCGGCATTGGAATGGAGGTGACATGCAGAGAAAAAGTGAAGGAGATAGGAATGGTAAGCACAATGAACCAAAAAAAAAAGCCCTTGACTTGTTTTATATATTTAATTAAATTAGGAGGGTAAAAATAGTATTTCTATTTTATGTTCTAAGTGTCAATTGTCATTATATCATACACTAATATCAATGCAAGGCATTCCAGTCATTTAAACAGTCCATGACAGAAAACTGTTAAAAGAAACAGAAACTGAAAATTATAACAGAAGGAATCCCATTAACAAATATTTTCGACTTGAGGGGGTGCACTTGTCATATCGACTATATTTTAGTTTCATTTTATGAAAGAATTACTAATTCACATCCAAGATGATACAAGACAGTCAAGACATGGATCCAAAGAAAACAAGTTATAATTGACTTCCCTTGAAAGAAGAAGTTAGAGGGGATAGCTTGGTAAGGTTGCTCTTCTGTTGTGTTTTAAAAATGTTTGATGAACATCAACTTTTATTCATCTGCACACTTGCAAGCAGTGATTTTATTCTACAGCAACTAGCCACAACACAACAGTTACAAAAGCAGACATCATCATAGATAGTGATAGCACTTATAAGTACTTTCCAATAGCACTATAGCAAACACATTTGCATTTAGTTATAAAACTGCACCTATAAACATCATTAACTATTTTGTATAGTCCAACAAAGTTAATTGGCTAAGCAGAAAGCAACTGAGCCATTCTTACCTGTTGACAAGCAGGTGCAATTGTCAAATGTTCATCTGCCTCTGAGAAATTCAAGAACCGGTGACTGAGAGGACGGTTCTTGGTCACCTCTCCCTTTCTCATTCGTACTATCAATTGGTAGTGCAGAAGTTCAAACACCAAGAATATCCTCATATATATATATATATATATATATATATACACACAAAAGCAAATTCACAAAACAAATAAGCAAGAAATTTTTTTACCTGGAGCAGGTAGGTCAAAACCAGCAGGCAGCTGAGGCACAAATACAGCAGGACGATTCTGCATGTGAGCAAATAAATTCTCAGAAGGATTGGGAAAAACAATCTCATTATAGGTTTCCTTAACAACAGGTCTTTTGGTTAACTTGGGGCGCAAATTCAGCTTCTGGATTACAACTTTAGATGATGGTACCTGTAAAACTGATTCACCAAACCTTCTCATCAAGCAACCAAGACAATAATGAACCAACCAACTACTCACAAATCCACCTGCTTATCACAGACATCATTGTGAAAGAAAAGTGAGATGCCAAATTCAAATTCACCCCCACCACATTCTGATAACTCAAATGGAGGTGGTTCAACAGTTCCTGTAGGGTTATCAGAACTCGGATGCAACTGGAACACTAATCACTTATTTACAGCCCCAAGCTCCTCATTTATTGACTCACGACCAATTGTGCGACTGAGACCTTAATGACGGATGAAAATTATTATATCATACAGTAAGGTTATAAAAGAATAATACCACTCATCCCAAATTTTCCATCTCAGAATGCATTCCAAAGATGATAGGCAGGTGAGTTGCCATGCATTCATTGAACAGTGAATTTTTACAATTTTCAAAGTTATTTATTATATCCTTCTATTAATCAATGAATATATGCCACCTCATTTGGGATGCAAATGGAAAATTTGGGATGAGAAGCGTTATTTGGTTATAAAAAGAACATGGGATGAAAACACTTACTCACTAGCCTTTCGACCAAGATGAAACACTATTGTGCCATAGACAATTGGAAATCTAATTTCAACATCATTAATTCTCTTGACTGCAGCCTAGAGAAGGAACAAAAATGGTGCTGTTAAAGTCCGTAACTATGCTACCAACCTCCAAAAGAGAGCTGACTTTAAACAATAATAAGACCTTATGGCTACCAAACCAAATGCTTCAACTAAAACCAAAATAACATTTTAACACCAGCCAATCCTCGCTTTCAACATTCAAAACCCCAATAGATAAAACAAAAGAAATCAAAACGTGCAATTGGGAACATAAATTCATTTCGGTCTTCAGGAACTTATAATAACATAGAAAGTGTTCATGATATGGCTGAAAAGCTCCCAATACGACAATTCAATACACAATTAAAATGTAAAGCTAATCATTTAACCTCACTGTTTGATCCTCTACTGTGCAAAGAACCAAATAAAGGTGTCAACTGACAGCACAAGCTCTTTGTCGTAAAGAAAAAACTTGAATTTGTCTAGGGTTCCTAATTCTAACTTCACTAACAATCATTGAAATTATGATTAGGGTTAAGAACTTAAGAACAAAATATATAAGGTAAGAAAGTACCTTGTTGTCGCTATCGTCAGTAATTTGGTTAATTTCGATATGCGGTGGCTTTACGTCATACTCACTATCGTGAGGTTGGTTTTCGCCTTGCATTCTTCAAAATTCTGAGCAGCAGTTCTGCACTGTTGCATATATTTTACGGAGAAACTAAAGCAATTATGAAAATAAGTTTTGCCTTATTCTAAAGATTTGCGACTTTTATTTGGCTTTGCTCAAAACTGAAACAAGTGACAAACTACTTTTTAGGAAAGTTGGGGTCTCAAATTAGTTTGTCACTAGTTTCACTTTCAAACAAATAATTCATTTGGGTTTCCAGTAAAGTGTGAGTTTCGAACAAAGTGTGGGTTTCGTGCGAAGTGTTCCATGCTCCATAATCCTTCATTTTTCGCAGTTTCCACTTTTGAGCAATTGCCCAATTGGGAATTTTCCAAAGCACAAATTGCTCCATAATCCTTCATCTTTTGCAGCAATTGGGAATATTCGAGTTCAAATTTCCAAAACCGTATAAACATTCGAGCATCAACAATTGGAACATTCAAGCAATTTCGGTCGGAATTAGGCTTGAAACACTCCAATTTATAGTTTCAAGCAAAACACTGCAATCATGGCTTCGAGCAATTTAACGAATTATAGCAAGCACTAAGAAGAATCATAATAACTATTTAAAATACCCGACCCGAATCTATTCCCATCTTAACAAATTATGCAATTTTATTTTAGAAAAATTATCCTAAATGATCAATTTTTAATTCTTAATTTTAAAAATGACTGTATTAAAATAATTTATATAAGTTCAATAAAAATATATATTTTAAATAATAATATTTTTATAATAATTCTATATTTTACTGAATTTATTGAATTTATTTTGGCAAGTCGCTCTTGAATTTATTTTAAAAAGACTTTCTATTCTAAATAATATAATAACTGTTGATGCAAAAAATGGTCACGGCGATTATTCATCGCACCAGCAGATTTCTTCTTCTTCCTCTCCTTGAACACACCTACGGTGGAGGTGTGGTGTGGTTGTTTTTGTGAC
>JAVXUL010000020.1:10147434-10159207 GCA_035590515.1 Trichilia minutiflora
TATATATATTTATATAATGTAAGTAACTATAATAAAATTTTAAATTTTATTATTTATTTAATATTTAAAATTATAAAGATATAAAGTAGAATTATTGATTTTTAGACTTTTTAATTTAAAAAAATAAATAATTTAGTACTTATATTTATGTTTTTAATTTAATTATCCATGTTTAGACATTTAGAGTTATTCAAAATTCAAAATTTTTAGTGAAAAAAAAAAGCTACCTAAGTATTTTTTCAATCTTTTTTAAATATTACATTAGCTTAAAATATATTTATTTTAAATTAAATTATTTTATTTATTCATTAATAATGCAATAGATTAGTTAAATAAAAACATATTCCTAATGTGTTCGAGCAAAACGCTCCTATATAAAACAGAGTAGCGTTACTTCAATTGGATGGTATGAAAGCCAAATTGATTACTAAAATTTAGTTAAAATCAAATGATCTTAAATATCTAACATTTATGAAAATTATTAATTTATAATTTCTTTAATGAAATTAATACTTTACTACATAATCAATTTAAAGAATAAATAAAATTATATTTCCTAAAATTAGTAAGGAATCGTTATTTGAATTAAATTATATTAAATTTTAAGAATAAAATATATTTAACAGTAAATAATTCAATATAGTGATAAATTGTTAATATTTTAATATTAAAATTAAATTTATATTTAAATAAATAAAATTATAAAAGGTCAATTAAATTACAAATAAGGAGTGAATTCGCATATTTTTACATTTATAATTTATATTTTGTATTAATAACATTTGTCATGAAAAGTTATTATGCATAGGTTTATCCTATAGCAACTGGTATTTGGAAACACATAACAAATATATCAAATACAACTTACGGTCCGTTTAAGACCAACGACACTGAGCTTAATGCAGTTACAACTATTCTAAATACACCTTTCTCTATTACTTAGTACTTCTTGATGACCTGGACCAAAAGAAGTTACAAAATTTTTAACCTTTACCGGGGGCCCATTAGAAGGCGTAGAGTCTTCATAAATGGCAGATGCTTGATCCACGGTAAAACGTATCTCGTCCCCTCGTGACAGCAGAAAGCCCCCCTTCGTCACGTCCGAGGAAGAGGTACATTTGTCTGAAACTCGAAGACCAAATACAGGTCAATTTTACCAACAGAACAGTCTTCCATCTGAATTTCGTGGCAATAAAGCTCATAGAACTATTCTGGGCATTGACTGTTACATACTCTTTTGGCGGAGCGAGGAAGAGGGACGAGAAGGATAGAAGAGAGAGCAATGGGAGAAGGGCGAGAAGGAGATTGGGAGTGCAATGGCTGTAACAATCGAAACTATGCGTTTAGATCGTTTTGCAACAGGTGCAAGCAGTCCCGTCTTTTAGTAGACACTAAAACTCCAGCTGACTCCAAGTGGCTTCCTCGCATTGGCGATTGGATCTGTGCTGGTGTGTAATATCTTTTGACTCTATCCATCTATCAGATTCCTTATTTTTGTAAGTGTGTGTGTATATTTATTTGAGATTCAGGTTAGTTGGTTTTTGTTGCATTCGTTGCTCAATTTGGACTTTTTAAGTTTTGTATTTCTGAACTTGTGGTGTCGAGAGTTGAGGTTCCCGTTAATGCTAGATTGGAAAATTTTAGTCTTTAGCTAAGTGATTTTGGTTTCGAGGTAGCATCTGGTAGGTTATTTTGGTGATCGGTTTAGGGTTTTGTGGTTGGCTCCATGAGTCTGACCGCTTATTTGAAACTAGGTTCTATGTGCTGGATGACAGATGATTTGGATTTCATTGTGTATTATTTGTTGCTAAAAATCTTTGATTTCCTGTACCATACCTAGTTTTTAGCATGAATTCAGTGGAAATAATCTATTTGTTTGTAATGGTTGAAAACTCTTTTCATTTCTTCATTTGTGAGAGTGTTGTTATTAACCTAATTAAGGACTTTGTTAAGAGTTTTTGTTGGTGAGGAATGTAATTACGTCCTACATTTATGCTTTGTTTGGTACATGAAATAGTGTCCAAAAGAAATTTAAAATGAGAATTGAATTTTAGTTGTTCATTATACACTACATTGAGATGGTATAATGTCCGTAAAACAGTGTAGTTGAAGACCTAGAAGTAAAGTTCCCATTTTGATGCTGAAATGGGATTGAATATACTACTGAACTCTGTTTTCTTTCTTCTTTTTCTTCTTCTTCTTCTTTTTTGACAGTTTTCCTACTTTCATTTTCATGGGGGTTTAGATGGCTAATGTACAGCCTTTGGTGCTTTAGTCTTTAGTCTGGTTTGCTCTGGAATATATTATTGAATTTTGTTTTCTTTTTTCTTTCTTTCTTCTTCTTCTTCTTTTTAAACAGTTTTACCACTTTCATTTTCATGGGGGTTGATTGTTTTCTGAGTTTAAGACTTGGTTTTCGGATGGCTACTGTACAACCTTGGGTGCTTTAATCTTTAGTCTGGTTTGCTTTCTGCCTTAGACAAAATCCTATATGAAGTGTGCATGGGCTTCATTAAAAGTGTGTTCTTAAGACGTATGATCATATTCTTAGCATACTATGGAAGTCAGGAATACCTAGATTGACATATTTGAATGAAAAGGGATTGGTCGCATCGCCATTACAAAGGGTGGAAGTAAAGAGTGATTTTTCCACTTTTGATTTAAAGAATTGCATGGATCTTTAATATTTTTCATTTTCATCTATTATGTGGAATTCAATATCAACTTTTGACACTTTTATGGTTTTCATTGTCCATTTCTCATATTTTATTAGTGAAGATGAATTGCTTCTTTAATTTTAATTTGTTTTGCTAAGCAAGTTTATTAACTTTCTATCAATTAAGTTAAGTTGTTTGAGTTTTTTGTACGTGTATTCAATCTGGGCTGGGCTGGGCTGATTGGTGCACAAATAGTTGGTCCAGTTTGTGAGAACTTTTATTCTGCCTTTGGTGAGGAATGTTTGGGCTCTAGAGTTAATGCCAGATTAGAAAATTTTATTGTTTAGGTAATTGATTTTTGTTTATAGGTATTATGAGGCTGGCTGTTTTGATGATAGGTTGTAGCAAGGAGTTTGGCAACTTATTTGCTACTAGGCTTCATATGGTGAATGATGGATAATTTTAGATTTGCTTATGGATTATGTGTTGCTACAAAATCTTTAATTTGTGTAGCATACTGAGTACCTTGTTTGAAATGTGCTGCAGTGATCCATTTGCTTGTAATAGTTGTTTTTCAAAAACAGTTTCGCTTTTTCCTGTATGAGAGTGTTGATATTCTCGTAATATTGGTTATTCTCCTAATTAAGGATAACTTTATTATCCTTTTCTTTTTCAACAATTGGCTCACTTTAATTATGATGGAGTATTGTTTTCTGGGTTTAAGGCTTGGATTTTCTGATGGTTAATGAATTACCTTGGTTGCTTTAGTCTTCGGTCATGTTTGGGATTGCTGTGCTTGTCCTTAGTTTTAAAAGTAAAGTATAATAGTTAAATTGTTTGGTCAACACTAACATTAAAACACCCTTAGTCTGGTCTATTCTTTAACTTAGACAAAATTCTATATGAAGTGAGCATGGGCCCAATTAAGAGTACATTCTTAAAAGATAAAACCATATACTTGACATACCATATAATTCAGGAATGCGTAGCTTGACATCCTTGAATGAAGAGGGATTAGTCATATTGTCAGTACAAAGGGGACAAGTAAAATCTGATGTGCCTACTTTTTGATTTAAAGAATTGGATGGATCTGCTAATATTTTTCATTTCCACAAATTATGTGAAATTCAATATCAAATTTTGATACTTTTGAAGTTTTCATTGTTGATTTCTCGTATTTTGTTGGTGAAGATGAATTACTTTCTTAATTTGTATTTTATTTTGTTAAGTGGGTTTAGTAACTTGCTATCAATTAGGTTGAGTTGTTTGTGTTTTTTGTATGTGTATAATATGGGCTGGGCTGGTTGGTGTGCGTATACATGGCTTCCTTTCTCTCGTGGCTGCATTGTGGGTTGGGTATGTGTGGCAATGGATCAATAGGTTGCACTAACAACAATTATGCATCAAGAGAAAAGTGCAAAAAGTGCGGTCAACCAAAGGAGATTGCAGCTATGCCAACAATTGCAGTGCCTGGGGCTTCTCTCCCAACTTATTCACATTATTTTGCCAGGGCCCTCGGAGGAGCAGAACAAAAGATGAACATCGGACTAGGAGGCAATGGTGCTGTCCAACATCTTCCTTTGAGCTCCAACTGGTCATTGGCAGTGACTGAGAAGTATGGAGTTAACTCTGCTGCTTCTTGGCCTTTAGCTGGAAACCATAGTTCTGGTCTTGCATATGATAACCCTGCAAATCAAGCTCCTCCTGTTGTGAAAGAATGGCGCAATGGTGACTGGATATGCAACTGTGGTTTCCATAATTACTCCTCACGTGCACAGGTGATGTAATACCAGTGTGATTAGAATTAGAATTAATTCTTACACTGTCGACAAATTTAACACATTTTTTATTTGATCTTGTTTTGGCTTCAATTACAGTGCAAGAAATGCAATGCTCCTTCACCCCCAGGTATACTTTTATTCTATGTCATTAAGTAATATAACTTGTACCTGTTGTATCTTGGATGAAAATTAAGTGTCTTTGTGGATTGAAAAATTTCAATGATATACGTTGGTTGGTGCTTCTAATTTTGCAGACATTTATATCTTTGTAATTTATTGGTTCTTGTTTTTAAATTAGGATGTCTTGACGTCATCAAGATGCAATTGGATATGCACACTGCAAAACACTGCTCATTTTTTGTTTAATTTAGTTTGTCATAAACTTTTGGTCTATTTTAGTGGAAGTCAAAATTTTTAATGCTCATGATTTATTCTTTGATCTCCATCATTTTTACTTGGACTGATGTGAATATGTAATTAATTTTATTTTTTGTTGTTTGCCCCTACACTATGTTTGCAATATGATTCCCTTCATATTGTGTTGATATCACTTTTGCCTGTGACGGATTACAGTTGCATTTACCATTACACAAGTTTTCTGTGCTAAAAATTTATTAGTTTTTATAATTCGTTTCTTCTCTGATCCTTCCCCTGGTTATTTGTATACTTGGTCTGTAGTTGTTCATCAATTTATAGTCATCATAGTGACTTCCATGCATATTCTCTTCTTCTTTCAGATGCGTGATTTCTTCAATTCCTGTGATTTACATTTAAATTTAGGAAGTTTTCTTGAGTTAACAGTTGGTGTTAATTACCATTTGGAATCAATTGGTGACTGTAATTTGTTCTGTATTCTGATTCTGCGGTCCATATGGAGTGATTAACTGTTATTGATTTGTACTTTCTTATAATTATCCTGTTTAGGGTACAGTATACTAGGAACCAAGCGTTTGGCGTCAGAAGAGTCTGTTCGTGAATGGGATAACAAGAGATTGAATTCAGGATATGTGAGGAATCATTTTTCTGGTTTGACATGTTAGATTAATGTAACAATGTAAGGATTGTTTAACACTTTTGAGCCCTCTAACTTTCTTTCTTTTTTTTTTTTTTTTTTTTCTTTTGGATGAATGCACAGTCAATTGGGCCACAGAGACCCCATCAAGGATTTGAGCAAGTGGTAGGGTCTCATGTTGATATGAAAACAGGAGTATATGGTTCATATGCGGCTGTAAGCTCGGTACCAGCTCCAAATTGGCAAACACCTATGCCATTTCCATATCAAGCAACAGTACCTGCTTTTGTGGGGAAAGGGTAAATTTGGGCTCCTGGAATACTTCAACTTAGAATTTATCTTGCAAATTGTTCATTGTTTGAAGATCATAAAATACTTTAATTTCTGCAGTTATGAAAATGTTGTGGTGTTTCTAATGTTGTTGGCTATATATAATTTGAACCAAGTGTGCTGAGTAAATTGTTCCTCTGGTCTTGAATATTTGGTGGTTTATAAGATATGTGTTAATTTTACATTTCACATTGATAATTTTTAGCGGCTTTATTGCGGACTGTAAAACTAAATTAAGATATCTGTTATGGTTACATTTCCTTTGATATTTCTGTTGCAAAAGGGCTTCAACAAATGCCTTTCTGATGATTTTTTAACATTTGGACTTTTCTCTTGGCAGAGCAAAGCAATGGCGCGATGGAGATTGGATGTGCACAAATTGCAATAATCATAATTACGCCTCCCGTTCGGAGTGCAATAGGTCAGTATTTGGATTTGAAGTTAAAACTTCACCAACATATTCAGCTTTCATGTGCCTTGAATATCCCCAAGAGACAAAGAAAGCTAGGCTGTAGTCAGAGATGCATACTTCCTTATCTGTTCTTGTTCTTCATAAAGTGGATTTTGTTAGTTCAACATTATTCTCCGTTAATGCAATTCACTAGTATGATTGCTGTTTGCTGAACACCACAATACTAGCATCAATCTCAGCCTAGCATACTCATTGTTTTGGTTATCATTGAAAATGAAACTAGTTCAGCCTGGCCAAGTTCTTAGCATGCTCTTTTTATAGTTAACAGCTTCACTTCTGCTGAATTTGTGTGAGAACATTGGTTTTATTCTAACTTTTTTTCTCAATTACCTGACCCATTTTCTGTTGACATAGGATGACTTTGATCTTAACTAATCTGTAGTTGTATACTAATTCAGTTATGGAGTTAAATGTCTCTACATCATTAAGTTGATCTGAATGTTGGAAGATTCTCTTCTACAGGTGTAAGACTCAAAGAGAGACGGGGCCCCAGTCAGTCAGTGCAGCATAGTTACGAGATCATGGAGGCTTCGGAATGCTGTACCTTTGCCTGTAATTGGTGTACCACGCCGGCAAAAAGGAGGGAAATACGCCATAAAGTCCTTTTTCACCCTCTTAAATTAGTCATTCTAGTAACTAAGGGCTGTTTTATTGATGTTTCATACCCAAAACATTAGTTTTGATTCCAAGTAGAGTGTGGGTGTTATGTTTCTACATGTAGCAAGTGTTATTCATGAATTGCCAGAGTTGGCTTTGTATTCATTTTTGGTGTTGGAATGAAAAACAATTCGTAAGGTTTTAGTTTGCAGTATATTTGAAATCATACTTATCACATCCATTGCCTTGAAAAAGGCTTCTCGTTTATTCTTCTTAACATGATCAAAACATTTCTACAAGTGGATGGAAGATTCAAAGGCACACTAAGAGCCTACAAAACTGGGAAAACTTATGACCCCTTGAACACGGAGGAAGGAGAGAGAGGAGGAGCATCCAACTGGTAAAGATTTAGCGAAGGACCCACAAACCGGAACAGTATCCAAGCTCCGATGATGATAAAAATGGAAGCGTAAGCAAACTTGTTGAGCCAGAAGAGCAAACCTTTTTCTCCCATGTAAAGCTCCATTGCCTTCTCGGTAAGATTCATATCCTCCCAGTTCTTAGGAGTGTTGCTAGTATTAGCCGAAGCTTGCACCTTCGACGGTTGTTTATTATTAATCCCGTATTCTCTTTGCTGTTTCTGCCTCCTTGACCTTCGCCGGAACCGTATTTTCACAGTTTCTGGCGGTGTTATTGTCGGAAGAACCGGCTGTTGAGCATCATTGCCGCCATTATCGTCGCTGCTGCTGTCCGTGCTGTTGACGGCGCTGATTCTGATTGATCGTGCACGGTAGATGTTTGATAAAACGTTTTGACTTTGCGTCGTGGTTGTTGTTGAAGGTTTTAATGAGATGGGTACAGATGATAGTCGTGAATTTGAAGAAAGAGTTTGGAGGATGTTGGTGTGCATTGTGGCTTTCAACAACGATCAGCAAATGGTTGGATATGCGCATTCCCCCCGTTTTATTTTATCCTGGCTCATCTCTCTGATCTCATGCGGGAGCAGGATAATGTTCTTCGGTGGATTACCTATCATTTAGTGCCACGTCTGATATTTCACAACAACAAATGATTCATGAAATGATCTTATTGCATACAGTAATGGTTCAAGCAATGAACGAACTATCTTAGATAGTACCCTTATTTTCTTCTTTCATTGTATATTATAATAATACTAAAATTAAATAATAATAATAATAATAATAATAATAATAATAATAATAATAATATTATTATTATTATTATTATAAAAATAATTGTTAAAATAATATTTAAAATTTTTTGATTTGTTGGTAACTTTATTTATGGATATTATAAAAATGATTATTAAAATAATATATAAAATTGTTTTTTTAATTTGTTAATTTAACAGAATTTAATAAAAATAAATTTAAACCCCATGATTAAATTTTAATTGGTGGCAACTTAATTATGGATAATTGAAGATGAAGATAAAAATATGCATTGAATATTTAATTAAAATAATAGTTAAAAAGTAACCATTGGGGGTGAATTGCTGCATGTCAATAAATTTGGGCTTGCATTGATGATTGTCAATATTATCGAGGGTAAATTGAAACGAACCAAAAACTTTAATTGTTAGGGGTAAAATTATCTTGATTATACTGGTTAAATTAAGTCAACAATTATATTTAATGGCCAAAACTAATACTGTGGGACAGAATGAAGCATTTCAATAAATATAAGTATTAGTTAATAAGTGGCAATAAACTTGGGCTAAGTTAAAATTTATCTTATAATAAATGATTTTGTCAAGAAGTATCCGAGGACATAGTTTTTTATATTTATTATTTATAATAATTTTTAATAGTTATCCGTACTTAATGTATTTATTAAGATTATCATAGTTGATAAGTTATAATTTTTTGTCAAGAAAGAAGTGTAGGAGGATATATTTTTTTATATTTATTATTTATAATAATTTTTAATATGATAATCTTAATAACTTAATAACTTATGAACTATGATAACCTTAATAAATACGTTAAGTATGGATAAATAAAAATTTATCTTATAATAAATGATTTTGTCAAGAAAGAAGTGCAGGAGGATATATTTTTTTATATTTATTATTTATAATAATTTTTAATATTTATCCGTATTTAATATATTTATTAAGATTATCATATTTGATAAATTATAATTTTTATTCCAATTTTTTCTGGGGATATCTTATATTAGATATTTTACCATATTTTTGCTCCTCCCTCCAAATTGGTATCAGAGCTTAATGCACACAATTTTAATCCAGTATTTTTAAATAATGCAAACCCCTCCTAATTTACATTATCCGCAACAATTAATAGAAATATTTAATTTACTAGAATTAGAAAGTAAATATTATATTGAAGATTTAATTTATCATTTTAAAGGACATATAGAATTTCATAAACACCAAATAAAATCGGGAAATCCAGAAGAAATACTAAGTGATGCTACTCAACAAATAAATTTTTCACAGCATCTCTTACAATGGTTAGAAGCTTAACATAAATCTTTTTCATTAATAAAACAGACTACTCACTATAGTATAGAAAATAATAATAATTGTACCTAATGGAACACATAGAAGCAAGAAGTTATATTTTTACTGAAAATGATTTACCCCCGTCAAGTTACAGAAAACTTATCAATTTTGGAGAATTTATACCTTATATCTTAGTAGGATATGAAGGATTACCATAACATAAACAATTAAATTGGTTAAACTTATTTGTTTCTCAAAAATTAAGAACAGTCTTAAATTCTCAAACAATAAAAATTATCAATCTAATTAAAACACTAGAACGCCAAAATAAAATTACTGAACTCCAAGAAGAATTAAATAAATTACCTTTACATATCAAATCGATATTACAATATGAACCAAGCAAATCAGATAGAATACACCATGTAGAAAATTCTTTAGAACAGAATATCTTTGAGTTAAATAAAAAAGTTACAAGTATATCAAATTCCTTAGAAGAAATGAAAAAACAATTAGGACTTACTTACAAGCCAACAAATAAGCTAATATCAAAATAAGTTTTAAACATTTTGATCTAAAACAGATAGAAAGATTACAATTACCTGAGAGGATACAACAAATTATAAATATGTTAGAAATCATAAATGACAATATCTATACTTTACTTATAAAAATAAAAAATATAGGAAAAGAAGAATATGATTCTGATTTAGAATTTGAAAAAGCAATGAAAGATATACTCGACAAAGAAGAAGTAAAATTACTTAGAGAATTAAGAATAAAAGGGAAAGCTAAAATACAAGAAGAAAAAATATTTGTCATAGACACAATAGAAGATAACAGTAATATAAACAGTGATGAATTAGAACAAATAAATAAAGATATTGCAAAACTTACATTTAATGATGAAGATACTATCAATAAGGAAACAGAAAGAAAACCCGAAATAGGATAAAGTTCAAATACTAGAATTCCTAGATCAGTAGAGCCTATACCATATGAATATATAACATCAGATAGAGAACACAAAAGAAATCCACAATGGGTAAGATATGATGAAACAGATATAAGAAGGCAAGAATATCTAAGAAAAAGAAGAACAAAATTTCTACCACAGGATATATATGTTAATAGTATATTAGGAAAAGGTGTTTGGTTAGACTTAGATTGTCCTCAAGATATAGAAAAAACTATTCAAATATGGGTAACAAAAATGCAAGTAACACTACAAATAAATAATATTACAGTAGCAAATGCAGGATTATATATAGAAAGAACATTTATAGGAATTGTTAAGGCTTAGTGGAAAAATTTAACCGTTGAAACTAAAACTACAATAAAAGACTCTACACAAAAAACATTTATAGAAATATTGAGAGAATTTGAATGACAAATAAAAAGTGAATTTAGTATTCTAAGAACATTAACAGAAGAGTTTCAGAAAAATGTTATACAAACTTACAGATGAAAATTACAACAATTAACAATATATGATATGTGCAAAATCCATGAATTTACTTATTAATATAAATATTACTATTATAATTGTGCATTTAATAACATAGAAATACAAATTGTAAATCAAATGTATTATTTTAAATTACCAGCCCCTTGGAGCAATAAAATAACTATTGCATATGAAAATACTAAATCTTAAAAAACTGTAGATACTTTAGGCATTAGATATAAATTTCTAAAAAGATTTATTCAACAATATTGTACAGAAGTATGGTCAATAATACAAGCTGTTTGGGGGAAAATATAGGGGTGACACGTGGATGCCTTGTCAGTAAGGCACATGCAGGTGGTCAGGGGTAATCCTACACAACTCCATCTCAGGTACACCTCATCCCAGGTATCTCCTGCTCAGGGAATACACATTTTCGGATAAATTTCGCCCCGAAAATCTCTCTTCTCAGGGATTCTATGGCCCCAGAGAGTTTCGTCCCAAGTAATCAGCATCCTAGGAGAATTAATAGTGCTTCAGGATTCTCACCGTCTCAGGCCCCACGAAGACTGAAGCTCCTTCTTAGGCATGGCACGGTCATCCATAGCACGTCTCAGGCATCCAACAGTATCAACTGAGATAAGTTTCCTCCCCAAAGATCCGGATAGCTTCTCAAAGGAATCATCTCAGACCCGAAATCTTTCAACAATCAATTTCTAGGCAATCCTTGATCAGGACGGGAATTCCTACACAAAGTATCAGCAGACATGTCCCCCCTCTTTCAGATCAAAAATGGGAATGGTTGCTGACAGTTGGCCCCTTAAATGCACCCGTTCCATCCTTTGATCATTTTTTTAGGTGATGGGATGGTGTCAGACCCATACCCCTGCAGATGTGTCAGTGTCAGTGTCATTAATAAAATTTGACTACACACTGTCCCATGTCAGACATCACATTCTTCCCATTCTCTGATGCCAAGCTATTGTTCA
>JAVXUL010000020.1:10159307-10187509 GCA_035590515.1 Trichilia minutiflora
GGATACGACACTTGGACTCACCGGACTATACTATAACAAGACTACTTATACTTGGGTACATAATCTAATTGAGATCACTTTATGCTGAATTTTCTGGAAAAAGATCAATCAGGTGACAATTTTAAGAAGACGACAGAATTCATGGTGGAGTTGGAGACCTCAAAACAAGATACAGAAAATGAAAATAGAGAGCAAGAAATAGCAACTAAACCAAGGAGCCTTAGATAAACCAAGGAAAAATGTAAAGCCACCGATAAAGTATGGTTTTGATGAGTTTGCTTCATTTGCTCTGCTTTCAAGCACAAGAGATCTATTCACTTTCAAAGAGGCCATTGACAGTGAAGATAAAGACAAATGGATGCAAGCAATGCAAGAAGAAATGGAATCTTTGCAAGAAAATCAAACTTGGGAACTTACTGATCTCCCTAAAGAAAAAAGGGCAATTCGCTGCAAATGGGTTTATAGAAGAAAGGAAGGTTTAAAAGGAAAAGAGGAGGACAGATTCAAGGTAAGTTTAGTAGCAAAAGGGTATTCACAGAAAAAGGGAGTTGACTATAATGAGATTTTTTCACCTATTGTCAGGCACACTTTCATTCGGGTCCTACTAGTATTAGTAGCGCATTAGAATTTGGAGCTTGAACAGTTGGATGTAAAAACGGCATTTCTTTATGGTAACCTTGAAGAACAGATTTATATGCACCAACCGGGAGGATTCAAACAACCTCGGAAAGAGCATCTCATCTGTAGATTGAAAAAGTCACTTTATGGGTTGAAGCAATCTCCTCAACAATGGTACAAGAGGTTTGATTTTTACATGCTCCAGATTGGTTTCATTCGATGTGAGTACGATTCTTGTGTCTACTATAAGATGCTTGAGTCTGGTTCGCGAATGTTCTAGATGTTGTACGTGGATGATATACTGGTTGCTGCAAAAAATATGACAGAAGTTGATAGACTAAAGCCATTGTTGAGTAAAAAATTTAACATGAAGGATTTGGGGCTAGCAAAGAAGATACTTGGAATGGAGATTCGAAGAGAGAGAATCAAAGAAATTATGGGTTTCACAGCAAGGATACATTAAAAAGGTGTTAAAGGATTTTAACATGTTTAATGCAAAGGCGGTGAACACTCCATTAGCTGTCCATTTCAAACTATCAGCTGAACAATCCCCAAAATCAATTGAAGAACAGAAATACATATCAAGTGTGCCATATGCAAATGCTGTAGGTTGTCTAATGTATGCGATGGTGTGTACTAGGCTGGATTTGGCTCATACAATGAGTGTGGTTAGCAAGTACATAGCAAATCCAGGAAAAGAGCATTGGGAGACAGTCAAATGAATTCTTCGATAGTTGAAGGAGAGTGCAAATTATGGCATAATGTTTGAAGTTCAACAAGAGATTCTTGCTACAAAAGGGTTTGTAGATTCAGACTATACAGGTGACCTTGATAATAGACGGTCTACTACATGTTATGTGTTCTTGCTTGCGGGACAGCCTATTTGTTAGAGATCTATGTTTCAGTCACTTTTAGTATTATCTACAACTGAATCAGAGTACATAGCTTTAATAGAAGTTGGAAAGGAAGCTTCTGTTAAAAAGGAGTTCAAATATGCTGTGACTGTCAGAGTGCGATATATTTAGCTAAAAATCATGTGTACCATGCCAGGATTAAGCATATTGACATTAGGTTTCATAAGGTTAGAGAGTTGATTTCTTCAAGAGATATAATTCTTGATAAAATTGATACATCAGAGAATGTAGCAGACATGTTAACTAAATTAGTTCTAGGGATCAAGTTCAAGATATGCTTGGACTTGTTCAATAATTACAGTTGCTGATGCATTGGCGTGTCCTTCCAACTATTAAAATCTTTAAAGTAGGTGAAATAATTCGCCAAGGTGGAGATTTGTTGAAAATTGACTCATCTTTCATAAAGGAGCCTTGTGGGATAATACTATATTTGGGAGTCGGTTAAATAGTTGGAGGTGCAAAGGGCTTAGGGGTAATTTTGAAAATTTTTTATAAGTAGGGTTTTATTATAAATACATTATATTTGTAATCTTATTTACAAGGGAATAAAAGAAATAGTCGCAAGCTCGTGGACGTAGGCAAAATTGCAGAATCACGTAAATCTCTGGTATCTCTGTATTTTAATTTGATTCTGCTATTATTTTATCATGAAATTGCGTAACAGAATGTTTGGATTCTAGAGTTAATGGCAGATTAGAAAATTTTAGTGTTTAGAAAAATGATAAGTGATTTTCGTTTATAGGTATTATGAGGTTGGCTCTTTTGATAGGTTGTAGCAAGGAGTTTGGCAGCTTATTTACTACTAGGTTTTATGTGGCGAATGATAAATAATTTTGGATTTGCTTATGGATTATGTGTTGCTACAAATCTTTGATTTGTGCAGTATACTGAGTATCTTAGCTTGAGGTGCGCTGCAGTGATCCATTTGCTTGCTTGTAATGGTTGTTTTTCAAAAATGCTTTCACTTTTTCCTGTGTGAGAGTGTTGTTATCCTCGTAATTAACAGTTATTCTCCTAATTAAGGATAACTTTATTATCTTTTTCTTTTTTAATAGTTGTCTCACTCTGATTGTGATGTAGTATTGTTTTCTGAGTTTAAGGCTTGGATTTTGTGATGGCTAATAAACCACCTTGGGTTAGGGTATGTTTGGGATTATTGTGAGTATAACAGTTAAATTATTTGGTAAACACAAACTTAAACACACCCACCCTTAGTTTGGTCTATTCTCTAACTTAAGCAAAATCCTATATGAAGTGAGCATGGGCACAATTAAGAGTACTTTCTTAAAAATTAAAAGATATTACCATATACTTGTCATACTATATAATTCAGGAATGCTTAGCTTGACATTGTTGAACGAAGAGGAACCAGTCACATTGTCATTACAAAGGGTGCAAATAAGACGGGATGTGCCTACTTTTGTTTTAAAGAATTGCATGGATCTGTTAATATTTTTCATTTCTATCTATTGCGTGAAATTCAATATCAACTTTTGATACTTTTGAAGTTTTCATTGTTGATTTCTCGTATTTTGTTGGTGAAGATGAATTAATTACTTAATTTGTATTTTATTTTGTGAAGCAGGTTTAGTAACTTGCTATCAATTAGGATGAGTTGTTTATGTTTTTTGTATGTGTATTTGGAATGGTATGGGACAGTTGGTGTGCGTATACTTGGCTTCCTGTCTCTTGTGGCTGCATTGTGGGTTTGGCTTGTATGACAATGGATCAGTAGGTTGCACTAACAACAATTATGCATCAAGAGAAGAATGTAAAAAGTGCAGTCAACCAAAGGAGATTGCAGCTATGTCAATAATTGCAGTGCCTGGAGTTTCTCTCCTTATTCACATTATTTTGCCAGGGCCCATGGAGGAGCAGAACAAAAGATGAACATCAGACTAGGAGGCAATGGTGACGTCCAGCATCTCCCTTTGAGTTCCAACTGGTCATTGGCAGCAACTGAAAAGTATGGACTTAACTTTGCTGTTCCATAGTTCTGGACTTGCATATGATAACGCTACAAATCAAGCTCCTCTTGTCGTGAAAGATTGGCGCGATGATGACTGGATATGCAACTGTGGTTTCCATAATTACTCCTCACGTGCACAGGTATTGTAATACCGGCCTGATTAGAATTACTTCTTCATTGTCGACAATTTAACACTTTTTTTATTGCATTTTGTATTTGAACCTCTTTTAGCTTCAAGTGCAAGAAATGCAATGCTCCTCCGTTCCCAGGTACACTCTCATTCTTTAGTTGTAAGTAATGCAATTTGTACCTCTTGTATCTTGGACGCAAATTAAATGTCTTCGTTGATTGAAAATTTTCAATGTTAAATGTTGATTGATGCTTGTAATTTTGCAGGGATTTTTGTTTTTGTAGTTTGCTGGTTCTTGTTTTTAAATTAGGATGTCTTAATGTCATCAAGATGCAATTGGATATGCACACTGCAAAACACTCATTTCTTGTTTAATTTTGGTTGTGATAATTTTTTGGTTTATTTAGCGGAAGTCAAAATTTTTAATGCTTGTGATTTATTCGTTGATCTCAATCTTTTTTACTTGGACTGATGTGAAAATGTAATTAATTTTATATATTGTTGTCTGCCCCTACATTATGTTTACGATATGATTCCCCTTGTATTGTGGTGATACCACTTTTGCCTGTGATGGATTATATTTGCATTTACCATTACACAATTTTCCTGTGCTAAAATCTTTTTAGCATTTTACAATTCCTTTCTTCTCTGATCTTTCCTCTGGTTATTTGTATACTTGGTCTATAGTTTTCCATCAATTTATAGCCTTCAATGTGACCTCCATGCATATTCTCTTCTTCTTTCAGGTGCTTGATTTCTTCAGTTCCTGTGATTCACACTCAAAATTAGGACGTTTTCTTTGGTTAACAGTCATTAATTACCATTTGGAATCAACTGGTGGCTGTAATTTGTTCTGTATTCTGATTCTGTGGTCCATATGAAGTGATTGGCTGTTACTGTTTTGTACTTTCTTATAATTATTCTGTTTAGGGTACACTATACTAGGAACAAAGCATTTGGCATCAGAAGAGTTTGTTCGTGAATGGGATAACAAGAGATTGAATTCAGGATATCTGAGGAATCATTTTCTGGTTTGACATGTTAGATTAATGCAACAATGTAAAAATTGTTTCACACTTTTGAGCCCTCTACCATCTATTTCTTCTTTCTGGATGAATGCACAGACAATAGGGCTGCAGAAACCATATCCAGGATTTGAGCAAGTGGTTGGGTCTCACGTTGATATGAAAATGGGAGTATATGGTTCATATTCAGCCATAAGCTCGGTTCTGGCTCCAAATTTGCATACACCTATGCCATTTCCATATCAAGCAGCAGTACCTGCTCTTCTGGGGAAAGGGTAAATTTGGACTCCTTTGCTATTTTTACTTAAAATTTATCTTGCAAAAGTTGTTCATTGTTTGAAGATCATAAAATATTTTAATTTCTGCAGTTATGAAAATGTTGTGGAGTTTCTCCCTTCTTGATGTTTCTTTGTGATTTGATTTCCAACTCTTTATGTCGTCAGTTTGAGAGAAATAAGTTTGTAATTTAACAATGAAAACTAATGTGTTTGATAGCTTTATTATGCTGTTAAGCATTTCATTCAACTCTTGTTGGCTATACATAATTTGAACTAAGTGTGCCAAATAAATTGTTACCCAGATCTTGAATGTTTGGTGGTTTGTAATGAACTAAATTGAGATATCTGTTATGTTTACATTTCATGTTGATAATGCGGCTTTATTGTAATATTGGAATTGCAGAGGTTCTTTTCTGTTCCTTTTTCTTTCGATAAGAGACTGGAGAGGTTTTTACTGTTGCAAAAGGGCTTCAACAAATGCCTTTCTGATGATTTTTTTAATATTTGGACTTGTTTTCTCTTGGCAGATCAAAGCAATGGCGTGATGGAGATTGGGTGTGCACAAATCGCAATAGTCATAATTACATCTCTTGTTCGGAGTGCAATAGGTCAGTATTGGGATTTGAATTTTGAAGTTAAAGTTTCACCAACATATTCAGCCTTCATGTTTCTTGAATATCCCCAAGACACACAGAAAGCTTGGCTGTAGTCAGAGATGCATACTTCCTTATCCATTCTTGTTCTTCTTAAAGTGGATTTTGCTAGTTCAACATTATTTTCTATAAATGCAATTCTCAAGTATGATTGCTGAACACCATGATACTACAAGCATCAATCACAGCCTAGTATTGGCTTGGTTATCATTGAAATGAACCCAGTTCAGTCTGATTGCATTCTTAGCATACTCTTTTTATGGTTAACAGCTTCGCTTCCGCTGATTTTGTATGATTAGCTCTATTATAACTGCTAACTTTTTTTCTCAATAGCCGGAACCATTTTCTGTTCACATATGATGACATTGATCTTAACTAATCTGTAGTTCTATATTAATTCAGTCATCAAAACTAAATTCCTCTGCATCATTAAGACTTAAAGAGAGATGGTGCCATGGTCAGTCCGTGCGGCATAGTTATGAGATCACAGAGGCTTCAGAGTGCTGTACCTTTGCTGGTACCACTCTGGAAAAAAACATGAAAATATGCCATAGACCTTTTCCATCCCCTTAAATTAGTTATTCTAGTGATTGGGGGCTGTGCTATTGATATTTCATATCCAAAATATTCGCTTTGTGGGTGTTATGTTTGCACTGCATGTAGTGGAGTGTTATTCATGACTTGCAAGAGTTGGCTTTGTATTCATTTTTTGAGTTGGAATGAAAAACAATTCTATACGGTTTTAGTTTGCAGCATACTTGAAATCAGACTTATCACATCCATTGCTTCCAAAAAAAGCTTCTTGTTTATTGTTCTCAACATGATCAAACATTTCTATAAGTGGATGGAAGATTTCAAAGGCACACTACGATTCTACAGAACTGGGAAAACCCCTTGAAAACGGATGAAAGAGAGAGAGGAGGAGCATCCAACTGGTAAAGATTTAGGAAACAGTATCCAAGCTCCAATCATTATAAAAATGGAAGCGTAAGCAAACTTGTTGAGCCAGAAGAGCAAATCTTTCTCTCCATGTAAAGCTCTAAAGCTTCATTGCCTTCTCAGTGAGGTTCATATCATCCCAATTCTTGGGAGTGTTACTAGTATTAGCCGAAGATTGGTCCCGTATTCTCTCTGCTGTTTTTTTCTCCTTGAGTTTCACCGGAGCCTTATTTTCACAGTTTCTGGCGATGTCATAGTAGGAACAACCGGCTGTTGGAAATCATTGCCGCCATTGTTGTTGCTACTGTTGTCACAGCCTTTGACAGCGCTGATTTTAATTGATCGTGCACGGTAGATGTTTGACAAAAAGCTTTGAGTTTGAGACGTGGTTGCTGTTGAAGGTTCTGAGGAGACAGGTATTGATGATAGTCGTGAATTTGAAGAAAGAGTTTGGAGGATATTGGTGTTCATTATCATTATGGCTTTCAACGAGCATCAGCAAATGGTTGGATGCGCGTATTTCCCTTACATTTTATCCTATTTCATGTCTCTGATTGTTTTATGCACTGATGATTCAAGCAATGAATTAACCATAATATGTTGAACCATTGTTTTCTCTTTTCATGGTATATTATAATAATACTAAAATTAAAAATATTAAATAATAATATAATAATATTATTATATGAGTTTATATAAAATTTTTGTAAAAATTTGCTTTTTTAATACAATCCACTTATATTATAATTTGTTTTTAGTAATATTGTAACATTATTTATTCATCCCATTTTACTTAAATTATTTTATTTTAATAAAATAGAATAGTTTAATACCTATAAGTTATAATATTTTTTACTTTTTTTCAAGTTAAAATAAATTATAGACTACAAAATTACAATATACAATGGTAAGTATACATATATTAAAAAAAAAATTATAAGCTAAAACTAAGGAGTATGATTAAAAAAATCATATGTTTAAACATTTAGAGCTTATTTATTTATTTTGTTTTATTGCTTAATTTATCTATTTTAAATAATTAAAATTATTTAATAAATTTTGTAAGATATTTTTATTTAATTAAAAAATATTTTTTTAGAATCTTAAAAATTTAATAGAATATATTCATAAAAATATATTTACTTAATTTAATTATATATTTATCCATATAAAAACTTAATAATTTTATTTTCTTAAGACCTATGTTATTTTTATTAAGAAATTGTATAACTTAAAATTTTAATATAATAAAATAATACAATAATTGTTATTTTTATCTTTTATTTAATTTTAATTTAAAATTATCATGATATCTTACAAATTCAAAATATATATAATTATTTTTATATAATATAATATAATTAATTAATTATAACAAAATTCAAGATTTTATTATTTATTTATTTAATATTTAAAATTATCGACATATAAAGATAGAAATATCGATTTTTATATATTTTTTAGTTGAAAATTACATTAAAACTTATTTACTTACAATCTTTATTAAACATTTACGGATCATAAGAATTTCCGTTAGTAAGTCGGTTCCTGTTTGAATGAGGAGAATCGGATGAGAAAACTACCTCTCATCTTTTCCTTTTTCCCGTCGGTATCCGATTGTTTATATTCGCGCAAAATTGGCTCCCCTTCTCCAACCTGCTCCAGTGCTCTGTCGACCAGTCTTTGGATTCAACTTTCATTATTAATTCTTTTGCTCCGCTCCCTCTTCTTAACTTCGGTTTCAAGCGATCTCACAACGAGTTAACTCACTATCTCACTAGACATGAAGAACGATCTCAACCGTGTAAAATCTGACGACCCCTTCCTCTTACAATACCAATCCTCCGAACTCAGAATTGCCTCTGAGTTTCTCAATACGTGGCTCCCTTTTCTCTGCCAAGATCTCTGCCACAATTGCACAAAAAAAATATCAGATCGCATACGCTCTCTAGAAACCGGTAATTTCACACCTCATTGTTTTGCTGTTCTGTTGATGTTTTATTTTTTTAATTTGATGGAAATTCTTAAATTCTGTTATTATTATTTTTAAAATTAGTATGATTAGTGCTTTCCGTACTGCTTATTGCATTACCTAGTTCTTTGTGTTTGTGGAAAATATATTGTAATTAGTAAGTGTAATTTATTTCTAGGTATTAGGCAGGCTTTAGTGATTCTGATTATTTGTTTTTTAATGCTTGGCGTTTTTGCTTTTAGAGCTAGACGGTGCTGAACCGGAAGGTGTAAATTTAGGTGAGAATAAAGCATCTTCTAGTGGGACTAATGTTCTAACAGAAAACATGAGTGATAATTGTGACACAAATTCGATTGGAAGTTGGAAAGATGCAGCAGAAACGAATTCATTGGGTAGTTGTAAAGATTTTACAAACGTGGGGTCTGAACCTGATCAAGAAGCTTCATCAAGTGGTGGGTTAGCCATTGTGCCCTCTGTTGAAACTCCAAGTCCACGTATGTCTTGGGCTGACATGGCTCAGGAAGATGATGAGCTTGAGGAAGAAGAAGAGCAGCATGAATCAAACAGGCATAAGGTCGATAGTAACGTTTCAAGTGGAGAGTTGGATGTTTCAAAGGTTGTTGAGAAACCTAAGTTGTCCCGGGATCATAGAGAGAACAGGCAGTTAATAAATGCTCGGGAAGATGATGAGTTTGAGGAAGAAGAAGAGAAGCAAGAAGCAAACATGCAGATGGTTGATGGTGATGTTTCAAAAGTAGAGTTGGGGGGCTCAAAGGTTATCGAGAAGCCTAAGTTGTCTCGGGACCAGAGAGAGCACATTCGGTTTATGAATGTCAGGAGGAATAAGGATTTCATTTGTTTCGAGAAGATCAAGGGGAAACTTGTCAATATTTTGGAGGGACTTGAGCTCCATTCTAGTGTGTTTAGTGCTGCTGAACAGAAAAGGATCGTTGAATATGTTTATAAGCTTCAAGAGATGGGAAAAAAGGGAGAGTTGAAAGGTTAGTCCTGCCTAGTAGTTTACTTTGTAAATGTCCTAATTGCTTATGTGTAACATCAAACTGTCTTGCTTAAGCTTCATTTTGATATTGTCCTCCAGTGGAAAATATTTTTTTTTTGCTGTGGGTTTGATATGGGATTAGTGCTCTAGGAGTTGTGATCTTTGAGAGATTTTCACTTTTGATTTGATGTGGTATGCTGTTCATAATATTATCATTGTTCTTTAATTGAGAAAATGAGTGGCCATAAACATTTACATGATGAATCTCTTAATTAAAAGGCATTGCCGTTGTTTTGATAATTATTGTGTGGATCAATAATTATGGCCGGAATATTTGCAGAACGAACATTTTCGGCTCCTCACAAGTGGATGCGGGGCAAAGGGCGTGTGACCATCCAATTCGGCTGCTGCTACAACTATGCAACAGTAAGTTTTCTTCATTATGTTGGTTGTTATGTGATTAATCCTTAATTTGTTATGGAGTTTTTGTTAATGATTGTGTCTGCAGCTATAAAATTAGAACATATTGTACTAAATAGTTGAAAAACTCATGTTTTTATGTTATTGGCAGGATAAAAATGGTAATCCACCTGGCATTCTCCAAAATGAACTTGTAGACCCTATACCTCATCTTTTTAAGGTGATCATCAAAAGGCTGGTCAGGTGGCACGTACTTCCTCCAACATGTGTGCCTGACAGTTGTATAGTTAATATTTATGAAGAAGGGGACTGCATACCACCACACATTGATAACCATGATTTCGTTCGTCCATTCTGTACTGTTTCGTTTCTTAGCGAGTGCAGTATTGTTTTTGGATCAAACTTAAAGGTTGTCGGAGCTGGTGAGTTTGCTGGTTCAATTGGAATCTCTTTGCCTGTGGGGTAAGTATTATGTGCAAAATTGTTGCCTTTTGCTTTGCTGTCCTTTTTTGGTTTTCCTTTTGAATTATATATTACTTGCTGCATTCTGAGATTTTTGGCATGACATTCATCATTCGTACTACGTGAAAATTGCTTCTTTTCAGATCTGTTCTTGTCTTAAATGGAAATGCAGCTGATGTGGCTAAGCATTGTGTGCCTGCAGTTCCTTCAAAGAGGTAAAAGTTAAAATCCTGTAACTGTCATTAATGTTTGTCTGTAGTAATTACTTTTCTTAAATGGTTACTTTCCTCCCACTTTGTAACTCTTAGGATATCAATTACATTCAGAAGAATGGATGAATTGAAACGACCAGTTGGGTTTGTTCCAGAACCTGATCTTCAGGGAATTGAGCCATTGCCCTCTGGTGCAGACAAAACTAAAATGTTAATTTCTGATGACCATGCGAGGAAGCAGCAAGTTAGAAGAGGAGCCAAGACAGAAGCAAGGGAACTTGCTGAGAGAAGTGATGCTCACTCCCGACCTCATTACGTACCTCGGTTTCGAAGGGGAGGGCTTACAAGTAAGCAGAGGACAAGGGTGAATCTTGTTGACTGATTCATTTATATGAGCATCTCATCCCCTGTCTCTGCATTTATTTAGAATGCTGGTTGTGGACGTTTCTTCTGAACGAAAGAGCTACCAAAACAAATGTGGTGGCATTTTTAGCTATAGTAAATGTGTGTAGATGCATGGCTTAAATGCTGCCATATTTGATTCTCAACATAGGCAATATTGACATAAGTCTGAGATGAAGATCAGTCGTGTTGGTGTAATTTTCGAAGGCTTTGGATTTTTGCATATTTGATCTCTACATAGGCAATACTCTATAGTAAATGTTTCCAACTGAGGTTAGCATGATTTAATCATTTATCCACAAGTTCGAGCATTGCTGGCATGGTTTATCAATTAATTTGACGCACAACTGGAAGACGTCATGGAGTTGACTTGGTTGAAGTTGCTCTTTGTAGGGGATAAAATATTTTATTTTATTTTATTATTATTATTTTTAGATGGTAAAAAGCACATTGCTTTTGCCTGTGTATTGCTATCCCATGATTTTACGTTATTTTCTTATTTTGTCAAGGAATCTGAATCTCCATGACTTTCAGTTGTATCTGTATTATACACACATTGTGACAGATATCCTGGTAGTTTCATTTCAGTTTTATAACTAAAGTGTGCTGTTCAGAATCTGTGGAGGCAAATATTATTTAACCCTCTATAGTTTTTAATAATTTCAACAATTTTAATAAAATTTAAATTTTAAGCAATAAACCCTAAATTTTAATTTTTTACTTTTTCCCTAAATTTTAATTAATTAACATTTAATAAGACATTAACTACACAGATTACTAAATTTTAGTTAATCCATTCTTAAACGAAATTATATATTCATAAATTGATTCCAACAAGTGCTTTAAGCAAGATGTTAAATATGTGCGATTATTTGTGTGGCTTATTGATGAACTTGGTTATTTAAATTTAACGTGGACGTACCCTTTTAATATATATATATATATATATATAATCGAGGTGTTTGGGTTAACTTACGTGTATCTTAATTAATCTTCGGAAGAGGTTAGTGCAGCATCCCATCGTTACGACCTCCCATTTAAATTGTGAGCATACCTAAAAAATTGACCCTAAGACCATACGTCTAACCACACAGTCCCTAATTCGTTCCTGCCAACTAGATTACCCACATATGAATCACTTTTAATATCCATTATTATAAAAGTGATAATTTACGGAGAATTCACCATTGACATGTTTAATTAATTCATTTGAGATCATTGTTAGAATGAAAATTAAGCTATCCACAAGAGTTTTTCTCTGGAACTTAGATGTAAATCTGATCTCTAGTAAATTGATCATACTACAAACTCAATGACCATAATTCTTGATAAGTAAACCATTTCAGTTTTCTATTGAAGTATAGAATCAATTAAGAGGACATGCCTGCACCATTTACATGACGATATTTTGCATATTACTACATAACCGTTCGCATTATATGTGTACTGAATAATTTGTATACACGTACATAACTATAAACATAACCACACAATTACAGTTTATACATTATAGCAACTAAACAGTATTATTTCAAAACTCATCAACCATTGCCAAAATCGGGTTCAAAGCCACCTCCTCCCAAGCATCTTCAGCCTCTTGTCCGCATCTCTCCAACACACAGGTGGCACCATTTCGATGCATTTCCCATCCAAGATCATTTCTTAGCCAGTTGATTTTTTGTAATTATCTTTCTACCAACGTGCATGTATTATCCTTTATTTTTTTAATTGCATTGTTGAGCAACAACTCTTTACTGGCTTGATCTTCAATATTTTGTTCCGCATGAAAATAGTGATCTAACTCTGAAACACCAATTACTCGTGGAATACTTCGCCTGTAGACAACTCCAAGAGCATACATTTTTCTTCTTTCATCCAAAAGGCCAGCATTTACCATTTTATCTATTGGGATTGGCGTCATGTATTTATTTCACATGAACTAATTAAACTTATTATTTCCTATCTTTTGGATTATAAATAGGAAGAATAGGATAAGTTTTAAAATGTACGAAGAAATTGTGAGTATTTAGACTTTGGATATTTTTAAAATTAGATTTATAAGTTATTTAGACTCTTAAAGTTATTCGATCCCTTTTTTAGTTAAAAATTTATATTCTTTTTTATTTATAAGTTTAAATGTATTTTCTTAAATTTTGTATTATCCCATTTTAAAGATAGTAAAAATATTTTGCTTGTCTTTCACCTGTGAACGTAAGTCATATTGACCGAACCACGTAAATATTGATGTCTTATTATTTTTATCTTACTATTTAGTTGTTCAAAGTCTCTTTTACTAAGTATTGACAATATTTTCCCAACAAATTAGTATCAAAACCTCTTTCGAGATTTTGACAATGGTGACAATAATAAAGACTCATATTGAGATGTTTGATCAGAGTGTCAACTTCAAAATGTGACAATTAAAGATGAAAGTCATTATAATTCAGAATGGAGTTGAGTTAACTCTTGAAGGAGAAGAGAAAAAGCCTGAGAATTTGGATAGATGAGATTGTTCATTATTTTAAATCTCTCCAATAAAGTTTTACAGGAAGTCGTCATTAAGACAACCGCGAGAGATATATGGGAGAAGTTGAAAGTTTTGTATATAAAAAAGACAGTAGAAAATCGGCACTATTTGAAACACTTTTTATATATGATTCGAATGATAGAAGGTATATCTATACTCTCACGTCTTGATAAATATAATTCCATTATTATAGATTTGACGAATATAGATATTAAAATAAATTATTAAGATCAAGTCCTATTATTATTATATTCTTTTTCTCAGTCTTTTAAGTATTTTCTTGATATTATGATTTATAAAAAGATACAATTTTATATCGAAAAATTAAATCTGCTTTAAAATCTAAAAAATAGACTGATAAGGATATAATTGAAAAAAGTAATAAAAGTTAGACAGATAACTTAATTATTAGGGATAGATTAGAGAAGAAAGACTCCGAAAATAGAAAATCTATAGTTAGATCTAAATTTAGACATAAGAATTTAGAGTGTAATTACTGTCATAAAAAGAAACACATTAAGTTTAAATATTTTAAGTTGAAGAATAAAGATAAATATAAGGAGAAAGTTGTTTAGAAAAATAATGACATTGTCAAAGTTAATGCTACACCAGATGAGAGTAATGAAAATATTATTCTTTATGATTGATAATAAAACAAGGTTTAAGAATGAATTGATTTTAGATTTGGGTTATTCTTATCACATATATTTTAATAGAGATTTGTTCTCTACTTATCAATCTTGCAATGATATAATTGTTTTGATGGACAATAATGTTATTTTTAATATTATGGATAAGGGTATAATCCGAATTAAAATGCATGATTACTCATTGATATTAGATATGCTCTTGATTTGAAAAAGAATCTCATCTCTTTGTGCACCCTGGGGACACTTGGATATAAGTATTTAACTGAAGGTAGAGTTTTGAAACTTAGTAAAAGAGCTCTTATGATCATAAAAGCTTGTAGTTCTGGTAGTTTGTATATCTTATAGGGATCTTTAGTTACAGGTTTTATTGCAGTCTTTACATTATTTTTGTTTGATTTTGACATCACCAAATTATAGAACATGTAGTTAGGCTATATGAGTGAGAAAGATTGAGCTATATTAAGTAAAAGAGTTCTTGTTTGTGGATAAAATATTGGGTAAATGGATTTCTGTGAGCATTGTATTTTTGACAAATAGAAAAGAGTTAGTTTCAGTTCACCAGTAGTTCACCAAACAAAAGGTACTTTAGATTATATTCATTCAGATTTTTGGGAATATTCACGTATTCCATCAAAGGGTGGTGTCAGATATATGTTGACTTTTATTGATAATTATTTGAGAAAGATTTGAGTTTATTTTTTGAAGTAGAAAAATAATATTTTCTTGACCTTTAAGCAATAGAAAGTTATAATTGAGAAACATACTGAAAGATAGATCAAACAACTTAGAACATATAATAATTTAGAATTTTGTGAAGGTGAATTCAATGAATTTTGTAAGAATAAAGGAATTCATCGACACCATACAGTTAAGATGACGCCTCAACAGAATGATATGACAGAGTAAATGAACAAAATTCTTTTAGAAAAAACTCGTTATATAATCTCTAATACAGGTTTGATAAAAGATTTTTGGACAGACGCTATCTTTATTGCTTGCCATATTATTAATCGTACTCTTTCTGTATCTATTAATTTTAAAACTCTTAAGAAAATTTGGTCAGGTACTCCAGCAAATTACTTTGATTTAAAAATTTTTAGGTGTCCAATATACATACATATGAATGAAGAAAAATTGAAGCCTAAAATTAAAAAGTGTATTTTTCTTGAGTATGCTCATGAAGTAAAAGGATATAAATTATAGTGTTCAGATCATAAATCCCCAAAATTTATAATTAACAGAAATGTTATATTCAATGAGTTGTTTATGTTATCCTCAGAAAAAAAAATATTCTAATGATTGTAATCCAAATAAGAATGATACTATACAAAAGTAGGTAGAAATAGAGATCAATAGTTCTTTTTTTTTTTTTTTCATTCAAGTTTTTCTATAATTCAGTCAAATTCAATATAGATATCTGAATTTTTAAAAGGTAATCTAGAAGAGGACTAGTATTCCATAGCTAGAGATAGGTGAAAGAGGAAGATTCGATCACCATCGAGATATGCAGATATAATTCATATACTTTGACAATTGGTAAAAATATCGATAGAGTTGATGAATCTTCTACCTAGTCAGAAATAATTTTGTGTGATAATTTAATGATTTAAGTCTATTGGAGTTTTAATAGAAAAGATGGAGCAAATTTTAGGACATATTTTTCTATCTCTTGTAAGCTGAATATAAGTCAAAGTGAAATTTATCAGAACTGATACCTTGCATCCATCCAACATAAAATAATTAAACTTATTGTTTTCCCTTCTTTGAATTATAAATAGGAGGGGCATGATAGTTTTTAAAGAGATTAGGGAGAAATTAAGAGTATTTGAACTTTGACTCTTTTCTAAAATTAAACTTATAAGTCATTTGAGCTTTTAAAGTTATTTGGATCTTTTTTTGTTAAAAATTTATACTTTTTTTTATTTATAAATTTATGAACACTTTATTAAAATTTATATTTTTTATTTTAAAGATAATAAAAATATTTTATTCGTCTTTCATCTATAAATATCAAATCACGTATATATTAATATTTTATTATTTTTATTTTATTATTTAATTATTGAAAAACCACTT
Organism: Trichilia minutiflora; assembly: GCA_035590515.1. Lineage (NCBI taxonomy): Eukaryota > Viridiplantae > Streptophyta > Magnoliopsida > Sapindales > Meliaceae > Trichilia > Trichilia minutiflora. The sequence continues at coordinate 10,175,555 of JAVXUL010000020.1, forward strand.
TTACTAATTTGCTTGAGATTAGATATAAAATTGGAATTGACGCATCCATCCAAAGAAAACCACAATCAAATTTAGCTCTTTACTTAATTTTAGGATCTTCGGCAAATCTTTCAATATAACTATTAGACCCATCAACAGTAATAGGTAGGTGTTTATTTCTATAATTTTATCCAATACCCGTAAAACACGTCGAGAAAAATCTTCTACTGTAAAATCTTCATCAGGGTTTAAAAATCCTAACAAATGGTCGGCAACTCCGTGACACCTAGAGTCACTAATTTTATTGATTGTAGTGTTCAAACCTTTAAATACTTGAATTTTATCTAAATTATTTAGTTCAGCAGAAAAAAAAAAAAAAAAAACGAGCGGCCAGACCTGTTGCTCTGTAATAAAAACAACTTTCTTCTTGTTGTGGGATAGACAGTTGGAACAGTTCTTGATAGCACAAACTCTTGGTAGACTTTAAAGACCATGGTACGTACACTTTGAGAGCCGAGAGGATTTGAGTATCTACCGATGGATTTCATCTGAAACATAAGAGAGCGGAGATGCTGAAACAAGTTTGTGGTGTCTCCTGGACAAAAATATTAAATAATTTGAGAATCTCCCTAAAACCCGAGAGAGGAGATGATGAAATAAGTTTGTAATGTCTTCTTTACAAAAACATCGTATGATTTGTGAATCTCTTTATAGACAGTTCACAAGGTGCACATTTCATAGAAGCCCCATCAAGTAATTAATAAGTATATAACGTTTTCAAGTCAACAAAGCGACAGTTTCACACAATATTCATATTAAAACTTTCTTTAAACTTTTAATAAAAGCTTTCTTTATCTTATTAACACTTTCTTTAAACTTCTAATAAAAACTTTCTTTATCTTATAATAATAATAATTTTAAAAATTATTATATATATCATATTGTAATATCAAACAAATTCATATTATTAAATTTATATATTTAAAAAAAAGGGCCATTTTTGAACTGTTTGCTGCACTCAACTCTTTTATGACTAATAAATAAAATAATTTTCAGTTATATCTAAGAGCGAAAAATAGCAGATGTGCTTAATATGAAATACTGGGCCTCTTATAATCTCTGGGAACAGTTTCTTGTCTATGGGTAATGAACGTCATTAGCTTGGAATCATTACAAAGTTTCAATCAGTCGCTAGTCACAACATTCAATAAATTTGATCCAACGTTATAACGGCTGACTATTAGTTATTACCATATTTAATGGCAAGAATATTTTATCCACATCCAATAATTCACGCTAGCTTTTGAATTTGATTCACCCAAGGCTCCAGTGTGAAGTGAATGTTGTTGTGAATGGAAAGTTTTGGTCTAGAATGTGAAAGGGCCTCACCTATATTCTGTGTTGTGTTTATTGATTGGACGCAAACAAAAGATAGAAAATTAGTTTAAAATGTAGGATCGTATTACATAGAGCACGCATCCGGCATCCCTCTCCCCCGACTCTACTGTTCACACCAGTAGATACATCAAATCAAAATATATAAAATCACAAAAGCAACCAGACTGCTGCAGATATAGAGAAGAATGTGCACGTCTATTCAACAAGAGCAAGTATTCGTTTTATAAATACTGTCGATCTATTGATAGAAGAAGATATCCGTGAGAAGCGAACAACTATCTGATCGAGCTTCGCTCAGAAGAATATATATGTTGTTGCGTGCATGCTGGGGAGGTTTAGTTCTTCAAGTTCCATGAAACAATATGTTCTCCTTAATTTTCTGGTGATGTAGCTAAATAACTGCTTTCAGATATAACAAAAAGAATTTGCTCCCACTATCTCATTTCATTCTTTCGTTCATTTCAAACAATTAGTGTTCTTCACGAATAATGACGATGGTTACGTAAAAGAATTATAATTGTATATGCAATTAATCATATCAATATATATTCTTCTTAATGACATCATATCAATCATGAATTTGATTAACCCGATAGAGCCTTCATCATATGATTGGCGAAAGCCAGCTTCTATCATGGATTTATGAGATTTTGATGATGAAATTGGATGTGGTTGGAATAAGAGAATTAAAATTGCAAAGAAATGAGAAAGCTGCTGGCTGGGAAGTTAACTCGTGAACGGTGATCCTGATCAGACAAATTTGATTAAGTTACAAGAGATCAGTCTGTCGTCAGATTTTTGTCACTAGTAATGAAAATAAAAAAAAGGTTGATGATGAAACAATTGAACTGTATAAAAACACGCTTGATATAGAATTGAACAAAATTTTCTCTGATATGGACGAACCTGCTACATTCATAGATGCTGGTTTACTGAGATTGCACAACATGAAAACTACTTGCTCACATCACCAAGGAACTTACAAGCTGTATTATTTTTATTAATCAAGAGAGAAAAAATTAGAACCTTAATTAAGCAAGTGTTTGGCGGTTCTTTTAATGTAATTGAAAATATTTTCATATAGTTGAAAGAAACGTTTTATGCGTCTGATATTCGGACCAACTAACTAATCTGGCAGTGAGCATAAAGAGAATTTACTTATGGTAAATAAAAAATCTTCTTTAGCCTGAGTATAAATGTATGTGTACTGGTTTGGAAGACTCCAATTTAATCTCTTGACTCCTATATACGAGTTGCTTTTTTTCCAATAAATTTACGTTATTAACTCTAGAAGGAAGAGGGGCAGAGGTGGTAATAGAACTTTTGTTTCCATTAATATCCTATTATTTGCGGTGAGCAAAAATCTATAATAAAACAAGATTTATTATAAAATTGAGATTTTTTTCATTAACGTAGATAACGAAGATTTGCAATTGCATTAGTTATATGGCGAGAAATTCATTAATCTACACCTTTTAAAAGAAAATCCCTTATTATTATTATCATCTTTTTTTTAATATATGTAAAAAATTTTAATCTATTTAATTGAGAACAAATACTTAAAAGCGGTCACATCTAAAAAAATAATTCAAATAAAACTTATATATGATCGTCTAAACGCTTTAATAACAGGAATTTTGATAACTCAAACTTTGAACAGGGGTTACACAACCCCACATCAAATCATGGGATTTTCATCTTTCTACCCATTTGATTAATTATATTTCAAATCAGATCATTAGTTTCTTCTCTTTCGTTTCGAAAACTCAATTCATTTCAGTTTTATTGTCGAATTGAATCTCTTTGGTCATTGACAATTGATAAGCATATATATAAAGAAACCTCCTTACTCCAAATTCTCAATTCTATAAACCACGACAAGAGAAATCAATTAAATGTACTATAAAAGCTAACAGAGAATAAAGACCAGTGTAGTAACTGTATGAATGATGTGGAATTAGAAACGAAGTGACGGCCATGCATCATCAAATTCTTAATGACATGACATCCACTAGAATAATCCACATATATAATTGCCAAAAGCATTCCCTAATCGATCTCTAGCAGTGGTCAAGACCAGTGGAAAGAAGATTTTGGTATTGAAAATGGATAAATGCGGCCGAATAAGAAAATTTGCAAGAGATATGACAGGAAAGACATCATTCTTGAACAATGGCTTCGACACTAGCTTGACTACTAAATTTGTATGGTCATTTTGAGATTATGAGATCCTCTTTACTTTAAAACGTAATTAATAAATAATTAGTAAGTATCCATAATAATGCAACTAAATGTGGTCGTATAATTTATAGTGCTTTTTTAATTCGGAAATTCATGAATTTTTAAAATATGAATTCACGTAAAATTAACCTAAATTTTTTTCTTTCACGAATACAATTTTTAAGGGATGAGAAATTTTCAATATAATTTATATATAATTACATTTAATAACACATATCAAAATCTGTTAAGATGTCGAGAATGCCTATGTAAAACGAAAAAGTCCTATATTATAAAGTTATAAAATAAATAAGTAATATATAAATAAAAAAAACTTATAAATCTAATATGTTAAAATTTTGGCTTAAAAATAATATATAAATCCATGAATGTGTTCATTTTTATCTACGTTTATTTTCCTGAATTTTTAAACAGGTTTCCTAATTCTAATAAGTGGTATTAAAGTTAAAAAAGAGATGCGAGCGGACTCTCAATATGTGTATTCCTATAATTTGCTCTTAGTCATAAAGAATGATAAAGAATTATGAACCTCAAGACAGATGATCAAAAGAGAGTGGGTCAGTCGTAACAAAACGCAACACTTCATACCAGCTTTTTCCAACTGTGAAGTGTGTTTCATCTTTTATGTATTTATTTTTGTCAATAAATGATAGGAGAATGGAAACTCTTCGTGATCGTCATCAATCAAATAAGTTCTACCCTCTTTATTTGATTATAATATATGATTTGGTATTATATTCGAATGCAAAAGATTTTACGTCTTAAAAATCTCATAATGTAATACGCAAATTGATTTCGTGATGTGTCAAATATTGTAACAAAAAATTCTAAGTACTAACTCTTATGATGTAGAAACCATCTTTTCTCAAGCAAGGTAATGGTGGACACCGGGATCAAAGTTAAGCCCTGAATCTCTTATTGATGTAAATATATGGTATAGATATATTTAAGTGCACCATAACCTCATTGTATATATAGCAGCAGTACTCTAGCTTGACTTTCTATAAAATTAATTAATTAATCAAGCAAGCATGAAAAGTTAAAGGTTGAAGAATCCTGAAACATTAATTAATGTCATTACTTATCTAAGTACAAATTTAATTGAAACATGAAGAGACTTGGCGATCGTGGTGGCGATTCCGAATGTTTTAATTTGGAGCAAGTAATGGAAAATGAAATGAGAATAATTAATTTAGTAATGTGGTCCAACCAACAACCATATATTCTTAGTCACCACAAAGTAATGAACCCTAATTTACTTGGGTCCACACTATAACAATAGAAATATATTTATGATTACCTTATCAGTTTATATTATCTAATTGAGTACCTATTCTTAGTGAGTTTGCTCTCAAACTTTTTCTGGCATTTATGGAATCTTAGTAATGAAAGGTTTAACGATTGATTTGGGTAATTTATCATATATACTACAATATGTTCAATGTCGCTTTTCCTTTTCCTTTTTTCTTTTTTTTTGTGGTAAAAGGCAAGTAACTTAATTATGGATTATAATTTAATTATTGTAAAATTATAAATTATTTCGATTTTATTTTGGTTGGAATCTCATTTACGATTTTATTTTGGTTGGAATCTCATTTACGGTATGATTTCTCTAAAAATAAATAAATAAAATACACCAATGCATTAATGTACAATATTCTTTAAATTCTAAATTCAATACGAGTCTCACAATCAATTGCAAATAATAATAATAATAATAACCCAAAAATAAAAATTTGGTGAATTATAGGTTTCTTAAGTTCTGATTTTATTTCTTCCATTGGTTGTAAGATTATTGTGTTATAATGGTTATAACAAGAAAGTAAGATTAGTAAGTGTTTATTTTTTTTTTCCATTGTTTTTGAAAGATATTTTATAATATCCATTTAGGAAACAAGAGTTTGGTTATTACGCGTAGCAAAGTATTGATATTTAAACACACTGTCACAGTGTCGCAAAAATTGGTTATAGGTATGTTTGGTACTCAAATTCCAAGTGAGGAGTGCTAAGAACGATAAAAGATTTTGAGTACTTTTGAAACCTATGAATAATCGTATCTATCCTTAGTATCCTGACAAATACAAATAATAATAACACAAATGGAAACAGAGAAAACAATGAAACTTGTGGCTGGGGATTTCCTCGATCGACGTGGTTGCTAGTCCTTTTTATTAGAAGTAATTCAACAAGACATAAAGTGAAGCGAAAATGAGACTGCTAGTAGCCTATTTTAGGGAGCGTAAGGGTGAGGAGATATGAGATGATACTGTGATGTTGCCTCGGGGATATATATATATATATATCGTGGACATAGGAGTAAGACAATTGATGATTACCCGTAAGAAAAGGGCGTCGCTGCCTCTACATACTAAAATATATAGCTAGGGAAATTTCTCTGAGGTAAGCAGATCGGTAATTTGGATAAGATAAGCATGCAGTTATTGGACTGGCAAATCAATTTCTTAAAAAAGTTTGATGATACAGAGAAAACTTATGATTATTTTCCCAAGAAAGAAATATCTCCAATCTTGAGATCGAGGATCCAGTTAACATAACCCAAGTAATTTAAATTCATGATAAGGAGAGGAAAATCTCATGATGGTGTGCAGTAAGTGTCACAACACAATCTCATAAAGCTGAATTAGAAAGAGAGAGAGAATCAAATTTGCAGTTGTAGATGAATGGAATGAACATTTCAGTTTTTTCCCGAAATTAACGACATAAAAATCAAGAAATTTTGCTTTTTCAGGTAAGTTATAATTATGAGAGTTTGATTTTTATTTTGAAGTAAGAAGCAAGGACTCTAATAATCAACGAATTTTGTCATTTTTTTTCTGGCATACACACGGGACAACAGGAAGTAGCAAATATTATCCGAGTGCATAAGGCTGAAACCGTAGAAAAAGTATGTGGACAAATCTTTTTCAAGTTAATAATAAATAATAAAGTAATGATCTGTCTGTAATAATGAATTGAAGACCAAAAGAACAGCTGCTGCATGCAAAGTCTGACTCTTTTTGTTTTATGTTTATATTAGCTTTTGTTATTGAAAACTATGCACAACGTGGAACTTTAATATCACAAAAGCCAACAATTGTCACTATACGAACGATTGGACATGAAACTCAAATTATATATTATTCTCTCCTTTCTTTCCTTCAAGATATTATAGAATTTCAGGGGCCCGCAAATACAACACTCCGTCGGACCAATCGGTAGTGCAAACTAGCTATCTAATCATCTGTTAATCATAGACCAAATCTTATTTTTAATAAAAGAAGTTAGATGCCTATACCTTAGAGGACGAACTTCGATGGAAATGATAAATACATATGCGCTGTTTCTATATAACAATAAATAATGTTTTTAACATTTTCTAAAATACAATCTTAATAATGAAATAATTTACAGTAGATGTGCAGACACTTAAACATTGTGATCTCCTATTGAACTTTGGCTTCTTGACATATTTATTTTCTTAAATATATATTTTTTAAGGTTTGAGTTTCGAGAACATGAGGTGAGTCCGTAGAACTGTACAGTAGATTGTTCTATGCAATGCGGATGTTGGGGGAGGGTACGCTACAAAGTGATGGCTTGGAGGAAAAAAATCAAAGGCTATTGAAACTTTTGTTATGATGATGTTGTATTACGTGTAAAGGCCTAGAAACAATAACCCCCGTTATTTAATGCTGCAGCATTTATTTTGGGCCGCGTGCTCGACTATTGCAGTGCAGACTTCAGACTAATGTGACAGTTAGAATTCTTTGCTCTTCGTTTATCGCATATCGTCTGCGTTATAAATTCTTCATCTATCCATTCTTACGTTTCAGCCATTTGCTTCCTTCCATTCAACAAGGGTTAGTGGTAGAAAAAAAAGACTTGATTGGGGAAATTAAATGATTTGGATTCTTTCGTTGAATTAGAATGTGATTTAGGACCACTTTGAGCTATGTATCCGAACCAATGTAGTGATTCAAAAAGGCAATTCCCCTATTCACCACAATTATTATGGAACAAAGCTGGAGTAACGAGGAATTTCCTTGAAATAAAATTTTCCTTTTTGAAAAAGTTGTCTTCCTTTAATTTGTCTTGTTTAAAGTTATTTCTAATTTAAAACAGATATGGAAAATGAAGTGTAATTAAGTAAACTAAGTCATCAACAAAGTTATATATTATATAAGCAAAGATATTCTACAAGTCTATTATTACTAGTTGTAATCTTAATTAATAAAACAAGTGGATGCTGTTAACTCTAATTGTTTCCCAATAAATACTACGTTAAAAAAAATATTGCTTTTCAAATGACAAACTAATCTTATTGCCCAAGTGCTTCTTGATTTTATTGCATGTAGAAACATCCTATCATATTTTCCAAATACTGTTTTTTCCAAAACCCTATGGATATGTAAAATATATTTGTACAGCCTATCTATATAATGAACTTAGAGGTCTTCAACATCTTTAAGGAACCGGTACAATGAGAATTTGAAATCCTTGAGTTTCTTGCATAAAAGCAAGACAATGAAAAGATTGCAAGAAAATATTGATAAAGATACTAGCAATATGATCTAAAACCGGTGAGATAGGAATACCCTAGACATAGCTTATGAATTATTCCTATCGAAAAAAAGGGGAGGGAGAGACCCAAGGCTTTTTTAACTTTATTTCCCTTAAGTACGTGTTACAATGACTACAATGACAATGTGGAGTCTAGCTTTTTTCCTGACAAAAAACATGGACCATACCCTATTAAAAGGAGAGCACTCAACTTCATGAAGCTCTATATCACACAATACACATAAATTGATGATAGAAGTCATTCATTTATTCACTTTCTTCCTTTATTTCATCTCTTCCTTGTATATATTCCAACATATCATATAATCCATGACTCCAACTTTATTATTTTTCGCTTTGTCTTTCTCAAAGATGATTAACCATACCGTACCACGTTGTGCCTTTTTATTCAAGTAATTCCACCAATACCATCTCTTTCGATGCCGTCTTTTGTCCCTTGCCTTTTTATAAAAGTCTCTCTGTCAATTTGATAACACTCAAATATCACTACAATAACCTCACTTCATTTATTCATCTGACTCTTTTGCCCTCAAATCCTTTTATATTAACGTATTACCCTCACTCCCATTCCCGCACTTGCACTTGCCAGCGTCTCTTTCTTTTCACACAATCACACTCAGTTTCTCTCTCTCTTTCTCCCTGTTATGCTTTCTTGGTCACTTTGTTTGCATCTCCTTGTTTTCTTCTTGTTCTCACTGCATCATATCCTATGGAACCTCAACAACACCCAAACCAACATCATCAACCAAACGGGAATTGTGGCGGTAGCGGCAAAGGAAACTGTCATTGCAGACCAACATGCCCACGCTGGACTCCCACAACGGATCAAGTTAGAATATTGAAGGAACTTTACTACAATAATGGAGTTAGGTCCCCAACTGCTGATCAGATTCAGATGATCTCTGCTAGGCTGAGACAGTACGGAAAGATCGAAGGTAAGAATGTCTTTTATTGGTTTCAGAACTATAAAGCTCGAGAAAGACTGAAAAAGAAGATCGAAGGTAACAGCACCACCATCACCAATGATGTTTCCATGCAAAGAGCTGCTAATACTTCCTGGAAACGTGAAGAAATCATGGACAAGCCTCTGTCTCAGGATACAAACTCTGGTGGATTCTCTTAATATTTTTCATTTTTAATTTTTCCAAATTTTTATCGTACGTCTTATTTAATTTCTTTTGCTATTTCTTAAATTTTTGGTTCGGTATGCTTGAGACAATTGGCTTATATAAGTGGTTTTGATTTGTAGTTGGGGTTTCTACTCCATCTTCTTCTTTTACTCTTTATACTGTTGGGCAAATGGGAGACCATGGATATGGACCTGTGCTCGTGGAGAAGAGTTTTAGGGTAAGTACATATACACACACACACACACGCATACTGATAACAAAAGAAAATTAAGTTCGTGACTTTGTGCCATGAAACATTAATAGATTAACAAACAAGTTTGTGCACGAGGTCATATGCTCTAGTTCAGTAGTTCTGTCCTCTATTGAAACGAATTTAACTATGGGACGAAACTATTAACAAAGGTTTAGTCATATGGAGTTATTTTCAACAAAAAACACTTAACTACTAACCTACAGAAGAAATAATTTCTAATTCTAAGTCTGAACTTTTAATTTTATGTGAATTTGTAATTTCTTTCTCTTTTAGGAATGCTCAATATCAAATGTTGGAAGCGGTTTTGGTGAAGCCAGATGCCAAAATATTGGTTGGGTTGGCATAGATCCACATCCTTCATCGTACATTTACTTTGGCGTGAAGGAGGAAGCGGATATGCAAGAAGAAGAAGCTGTTCCTCCTATTGAAACTCTTCCTCTGTTTCCCATGCATGGTGAAGACAACATCAACAATAATCGCAACAGCAAGAGAAATTCCAGCAGTTATTACTCTGGTTGGTATGGCTCCGATGACGGCAGTAGTAGCAGCAGTTCTTGTGCTTCTCTTGAGCTTACTCTCAACTCCTACAACGGCAGGTCGTCTGGTTCTATGTGAAGATTCCTCATTGTTTATCGCTACGTACGGTCAATATTAATTAATGATGAATGTTAAATGAGTAGATTCATTAGCTAGTGAATTAATCATGTATTTTATAAGCTATAGCTACAAGCAGATAAATTTGTCTAAGTACGTACTGCTGTGACCTATGTTTTTAAGTAAATTAATTAAGTTTTTATAATTTATCACGTGTCATCTCAGAACTTAATGATTGGTTCTCTTTCTTTTCCTTGTTCTTCTCCCAAGAATATTCCACGTTAACATTACAATATAAAACGTGTGTATATTATGCTAATCATTTTTAATTATGATTTCATTATTATAATTGTGTAACACCCACTTCTATTTAATTATTTATAATTAATTTATGATTTCATTGGAAATGCATATAAGATTACAAATTAGAAGTTGCTCAATCACCATTGTAAACATATATTAAAAAGGAGCCTTACTTGCACACATATGTAATTAATGTAGAGCTACCTCAAGAATTGTTAACGATGCTCAAGAAGCCCACAAAAATCAATACTTAACGTAAATTTTTTCCCAAAAGTCCGTTTCAAAGATAAAATAATTCAAAATTTTGACGGGTTTAGGAGATGGTTTTCTGTCCTCTTCAAAGATATCAATCCTATTAATCATAATGCCTTGTGTGTTAATTTCACGCGCTTTCATAAAAAGAATGAATGAGAAATTGGCATGTAATTTCTTGACAGAGATTTCGATGGTCCCGAAAAGCCAGAAATAAAATGGTTAATTTCGGGTTTTTCAGCTTTTCTATAAAGTAACTTAGCGAACAGTAATGTATAGAGGAAATTAAAATGATGAAAAAGTTGGAACGATTCTCCTTATTATGATGATGATTCACATTCACACACCCGGGTATATATTTTGGAAATTGAACCCAAACCTCGCCTTGCCCCAGATAATAATTCGTAAATAACACCAAATAATTGGTTGGGTTTATCCCGTAATTTGCATTTTGTAACTTGTTAAATGGGTTAGTCTTTTGGATCTCGTGGCTCATAGCCTAGCTCACTAGTCCTTCAATAACTGAAATGTAATCAATTCATTTCTGTGTCGTCTGTCTGAATGTCCACATCAACAAGATTTTGAATGGATGCTCCTCCTCCATTTGGTGTGGCATATTTTCAATCTTTAGGGCATAGCATGATCGTATTGTAGTTTTCTTTCACTGAGGATTGAGAAAGAAAAGGATAGATGTTAAGAGATGTAGGTAGCTGTGCCTTACTGTGGGGATGAATATCCAACAAGATCTTCAATGGCTTTCGAAATATTGAATTACGTAATGTACAATAACAGGAATAAAAATCCATCATTAACATCAATCTTTTATCCCTATTTTTGTGAAAGGATTGAAACGAGTCAGTTTTAAGTTGGTTTCGTTTCCTTTTATAGTTCTTGAAATAAACAGATGTCTTTCAAGTTACGACCTTCAAATCCTACTGAAGGGAAGGGCAAAGGGTATCTTGGAAAGAAATTACCCTACATGTCAGTGTCTATACACCATGTGATTGTGGATTTTCCATACAATTTTTTTTTCAAAAGAAATTGTAACTTATTAACAACGAATATTTGTTTTTTTCTTATGTATTTAAGACAAACTATAAATAAAATTTTAAACTGTTACATCAACAAGTTCTTGATAGTTACATCTTATATATATATATATATATATATATATATATATATATATATATATATATTTGTGTGTGTGTGTGTGTGTGTGTGTGT
>JAVXUL010000020.1:10191144-10208971 GCA_035590515.1 Trichilia minutiflora
AATGACAAAAGAAAGTTAGGTTCGTGACTATGAGCCCTGAAACATTTATAAATGAAAAAGTTGGTGCACGAGGTCATATGCTCTAATGAAACGGATTTTAGCGTGGGTCGAAACTAGTAGCGTAAATTCTGTCTTATGGAGTTATTTTTCAACAAAAACACTTAACTAATAACCTACAGAAGAAAGAATTTCAAATTGTATTTTATATCAATTTGTAATCTCCCTGCTAGGACTGCTCCATTTCAAATGTTGGAAGCGGTTTCGTTGGAGCTAGATCCGGAAATATTGGTTGGGTTGGCATAGATTCACATCCTTCATCGTACATTTACTTCGGCGTGGAGAGGGAGGAGGATAAGCATGAAAAACAAGATGTTCCTCATATTGAAACCCTTCCTCTGTTTCCCATGCATGGTGAAGACAACATCAACAGTAATCGCAACAGCCAGCGAACTTCCAACAGCTATTACTCTGGTTGGCGTGGCTCCGATGACGGCAGTAGTAACAGCAGTTCTTGTGCTTCGCTGGAGCTTACTCTCAACTCCTACAACGGCAGGTCGTCTGGTTATATGTGAAAATTCTTTACTGTTTATCACTACGTACGGTCTATAGTAGTCCCTTCATAAAGAATGTTAAAATTAATTAATTTTTCATCAGCTAGTAAATTAATTATGTGTTTTATAAGCTAGCTATCTAGATGATAAATTTGTCTAACACGAATGTACTGCTGTGACCTCTGTTTTAATTAAATTAATTAAGAACTTTTATGAAATTACCTCGTGTCACTTAGAACTTAATGATTGATTATCTTTCTTTTCCTTGTTCTTCTCCCAAGAATATTCCACGATAATAATACAATAAAACGTGTGTATATAAAGTTAATCACATTTAATTATGATTTCATTATTATAATTATGTTAATGCGCACAATAAAACACTCACTCCTATTAAATAGCTAATCCCAATTGATTTATAATTTCATCGTTCATATAAAATTACAAATTAGACGTTGGTCAATTTCCATTGTAAGCATATGTCAAAAGGTTGCCTTACTTGCTCACTGATGTAATTTTGTAGAACTGTCTCAAGAACTGTGAATGATGGCGAAGCAGCCCACAAAAATAAATGGCGTGTGTAAAGTTTTTTCCATGAGTCCGTTTCAAAGAGAAAATAATTCAAATTTTGACTTGTTTAGGAGATGGTTTTCTGTCACCTTCAAAGACATCAATCCTCTTAATCATAATGCCTTGTGTGTTGATTTAGCGCGCTTTCATAAAAACAATCAATGAGAAATTGGGCATGTAATTTCTAAGAAATTTCGGTTGAACCGAAAAGCAAAAAATAAAAGCGATAATTTAGGGTTTTAAGCTTTCTTAATTATATTTGTTAATTAAATTAGATTGGATTAAAATTTTAATTTAATTTATATATTATAAAATATGTTTAAGGTAATTTAATTTAATTTCTAATGATGCCATAATCTAATTCAATCCAAATGGTTCAAAATGAATTGGATTAGATAGATTTTCCATATTGGATTTTGAATTTAACTGTAAAAATATAATCTAAAATTTATATTCAAATACGCGAGTTGTTTGAATTGAATCAGAGTTAAATTAAAATCTATATTAAAAAAATACTGAATAATATTGTTATATAATTTTAAACTTAAAATAAATTATATAGATGAATAATATAATAAATAAATAAATTTATTATATAACAAAATAAAACAATAAATTAATTAAATAATAAACAGTATCATAATTTTTATATATTTTTTAAAAATCATTTTCGCTAGAAGTTGGTGTAGTTAGAGATGACAAAAATTTAAATACGGTGTAAATATTTTAAATTAAGTTTTCCAAATTCTTGGATATCTGCACAAAAATTGAATTTATAAATTTTATCTGTAAGTTATAATATATATATTTGTGTCCTTTTATATATTTTAACAGTAATATAAATATACAAAATATCAATATTTTAACAAGTAATTCACTAAATTGCAATAGTATAAAACAATATTTTTTGTTTACAAAACAATACCAAATTGTCTTGATTTTTGAAATTATAAGTTTTAAATTAGTTTATTTGTTACTTGTATAATAAATTTGTTTATTAGTTTAGTTGGTTAAGGTGTTTGATTTCTATCTTACAAACCCAAGTTTGATTTTCAATAATATTCATTTATATTTTTATATTTTATTAATTTTTTATAATACGAATTGGATTTGAATTTTTTTTGGATCACCTTAAATCACTTTCACTTCGCATTTGCATGCGAATCTTTATAAATCTTACCATACTAGATTTATAAAGAATTTTTTGCCAGTATAGTATGAATTTAAATAATTTTGCCACCTTTATGTACGTCAAAGAAATAATATAGAATTTAGGTTAAAATGACAAATCTACTTTAAGAAAATATGTTCCAAAAAAAAAATAAATAACCTGTCATATAAATAAATAAATAAATTCATAATATATAACATTTCTTTTTTTTTAAAGATCTTGGCAAAAGAGAGAAATCAATTAAAATAAAATGAAGAAGATAGAACTAGATTAAGTGAACAATATTTTTTTATATTTATATGAAAATAATTCATAATACTAAAACTCATATTATTTGATGCGGATTAACGAATTTAATTTAAAAATAGTGAATTATAAAATTTTAATTTATAAAATTTATAAATTATTTAAATTGTATAAATTAAAGAATTAAATCAACTTGAATTGGAAACACTTAAATTTATCCACTCTTAAGTAGAAGGAGAATATTTAGGAATGATATCAAATAGTGTCATGTCACCTAGCAAACCGTAATGTATAGAGGAAATTAAAATGATGAAAAAGTTGGAGCAAATTTCTGTTATTATGATGACTCACATTCACACACCCGGGTATATATTTTGGAAATTGAACCCTCCCCTCCCCTTCCCCCCGCATCACCAAATCATTGATTTGTCTCGTTCTAAGTTGTAATTTGCACTTTGAAACGTTGTTAAATGCGCTAGGCTTTTGGATCTCGGGGCCCATTGCTGATCAAACCAGTCATTCATGAGCTGACATGTAATCAATTCGCTTCTGTGTCGTCTGTCCGAATATCGACATCAACAAGATTTTGAATGGATGCTCCTCCTCCATTCAGTATGGCACATTTTCAATCTTTAGGGCACGGTATGATCGTATTGTAGTTTTTGTTGACTGAGAGATTGAGAGAGGAAAGTGTTGAAAGAGCTAAAGGAGGAAAACATAGAGGATGCTTTTATTAATGGAGGATAGATACTGAGAGATGTAGGTAGCTGTGCCTGACTATGAGGATGAATATCGAACAAGATCTTCTATGGCTTTTGGAATATTGAAGTACGTAATGTACAATAACAGCAATACAATCCATCACTACCATCAATCTTTTATCCCCTATTTTATGAAAGGATTGAACAAAGTCAGTTTTAGGTTGGTTTCATTTCCTTTTCCAGTTCTTGAAATAAACGGATGTCTTTGAAGTTTCGACCTTCAAATCCTACAAAAGAGAAAAGGGTATAAAGCATGCAAGGGTCATGTGAGGAAATTACTCTTTAAGTCCATGCACTATGTGAATCTGCCATACAATTTTTTTTTTCAAAAGAAATTGTAACTTATTAGTAACAAATCTTTTTTTTTAAATCTTATGTTACACCAACAAGTTATTGATAGTTATATATTATACATATGATTAATACATATTAATAAATACAATAATTAATACACAAATTGAATATATATAGGTTTTGTTTTGTGTTGTAGTGTGTCTCAAAAAAAAAAAACTTTGCTTTTAAACGTTGCATGACAATTCCAAAAATATATTTCCATCAAATATATCCATCAAGTCAAATCTTTCCGTCTCACATATGCAAAAAAATACTCTAAAATTTAAAAATACAATTCCATATCACTCGTTTAATCATTACTCTATAATGTCCATTATCTTGACATAAAAGTGTGTAAATAATATGACTAACCGAAATTCAAGACCTACTATAAGGATTCAGGGAGAGAGAGAGAGAGAGAGAGAGAGAGATGACAAAGTCCTAAGTTTAATGAAGGGTACTATTTACACACACTGCCGTTACAATTAATAACCAAATATAAAATGCAAGCTGAGGAATCAATGAATATATACTCAAATAACTTTTCAAGTATTGGAGTTCTCATAAAGGCCAATGAGATGCCATGGAATTACAAAAAATCAAGGAGACTCCCCTCTCGATTGAGTGGAATTAAGACTCTCTTAGGAACTACCAACTTGAATCCCAACAACGTTAAATCCGAGATCACTAAATTTTTTGAGTACTCAGATTATGTAAAAGTAGCTGTTGGGTGCTGAATTTAATAAAAAAACAAAAAAAGTATCAATGTTCTTCCAAAAAAACATGTGGGTTAGAATTTAGATATTCCTAAAAGTGGTCCAATAGTTGAATGTTTGGTCCAAGTGCTTGTGTTATTTATCAATTATCACCCATTATCAGACAATTATCAACTTGGATAATTATCCCCAAGAGACAATCAATAAATATCTCAAGAGATCCATGCGGATAATCATCAGGGCCACGAATGCGGGGAAACTGTATCTCTTACAACACTTTGATCACTCGTGTGGAATGAAAGAATCAAAGAATCACCATATAGTGATTAAAATTGTATTCTTGCATTACCACACAATATAAAAAGAAAGAAAGAAACAAAAAACCTCTATTTAAGTAGGTGTAGTTGAAGATAGTGAAGAAAAACGTAACTTGTCCACGTATTGCTATTTCTTGTAAATTTATAGCGCACTTTTCTCAGAGGAATATAGAGCTATGTTAAGGTTTATATACAAACAAAAATGTATGATTTAGAGAAAATATATTCTAGATTGTTACTTTTATTGCATACGTGTATGTAATCAAGGGAGAGATGGAGATGGAATTTCATCAAGGTTCTCTTGCAAAGGGCAGCAATTGCCAAGCCTTCTTGCCACGTGTCTCTAGTTAGCATCCTAAAGACTGAGCTCATGCTTTATTTTCCAGCTTGGCTTTCGTTGCTGAATTGCTAGAATTGGATAGGATAGGTTCTCACGTCCAGAATCAGCTTATCTTTAACAGGTGTTTTCATGATCTTTTGCATAAAATATTTATAAATGTTTAAGCTTGCCACATTCAAAACCACTTCGAGAATTCCTATGAAATCACGAGTACAAGCCTAATTGTGAGAATGTACAAAATCCGTCTCTTACACCAATCCCTAAGCATTTGCCCGGCATAACGAAACTCAAATCGGAGTAATTAGTGACAACATCCAATACAAAATCTAATAATACTGGCATGTACCTGTTTCTGGTGGTAAACCATTCCTACATTTTGTTAGAAATCTCCAGGATTCCACGAAGTTACAGGTTCAGTCAACTGGTTATGTATACATCACAAGGACCCAAAAACAAGTCCATGTACAGTTACTATTTCTGCGGGAATTTGAGGATAAGTGTTGAAGAAGAAGAATCCGTGGGCTAAATTAAAAATATCAAGGACCCATAAAGATAACGAGTCTTGTTAGTCTTGTTGGTCTTAAACAATTCAAGCCTAATAATAGATCCAAGCCCATCAAGACAAAATATAGAGAATACAAGGAGGACCAGAGCTCTCTCCTTCAGAGTTCCACGATCCATCAACCAAATATGCCTTCTCTTCCCGGCTGGCTTATGACGTGGAATTTCCTTGCATACAAAATAATTTCAGTTAGTTTTTTATTTTAATGAATTTAACCCACTATTAGATTGTGGGCACATTGTACAAAATGTACCACTAGGATCAATTATAGTTAGATCTTTCTTTCTCCAAACTTCTTAGTAAAACAAACAACGTATATATTGTAAAAAAGAGGCTCCTTTCTGTTTTAATTAGAGGTTTCTTACAGAAATGATATATAGTGTATTCTCTCATTTTCTATCTTGGTATCATAGTCATACATTGATAAATATAATGGCTAGTAATAATAGCAACACAAAATCCTCACAAAACATCAACCCAAAGTTTTTAAATAGTAGTCTTCCATTTGTGTTTACTGCTCCTATCAAATTAACAAACAATAATTTTTTGTTGTGAAAGTTCCAGATCTTACCTTGCATAAGAGCCAATGATTTAAAAGGCTATATTGATGACATAGAAAAACAACCAAAGAAGCCGAGCACTATAGTGAATAAGAACCAAGAAATATCAACTTATGTTAATTATGAGTATCTAGCGGAAGAAACAGGTCAGACTTTGATGGGATAGTTGCTGACTTTTATCTTAGAGAACATTCTCAACTAAACAATCAACTACAATACATCTTATAAGTATTGAACACTCTTGAATCTTAGTTCTTAGCCCAAACAATAACAAGATCTATGGAACTTAAATATGAGATTTAGAATACAAAGAAAAATGAATTAAGTATGCAAGATTACTATAATAGAGTTAAGAGTTTGATTGACTGCTTAAGGATTATAAGTCATATTGTTCCTCATACTGAGTTAATTATATTGTTACTAGAAAGTTTATAAGAGACTTATAACCTTATAGTTGGTAATATTCAATGAAGAATAGGATAAATTACCTTATAAGAGGTGTATGCGTCTTTACTGAGTTAAATAGGATTAAAAAACAAACAATCAATACAAGTCATAACATTCACTCTGGGATATTTATACAGTATACTTTAATTAGGAAACTTTCAAAAGCAGAATTGGAACACAACAGAGAGACCAGTATACTTCACTTAAAAAGGAAATAATTATTCAATTTATCAATAAAGAGGATACAACACCGGAACAATTAATTAGAAAAGAACGGAGCATATGTTACTACTTCAAGTAATGCATCTAATCAATCATACTATATAGACATTAGAGCTACCAATCACGTCACGAACAGCATCAATAATATGAATCTAGCAGTTGAATACTTAGAAGATTATCAACTTCTGGTTGAAAATAGTGAGAAGCTAAAGATTTCACATATAGGTAATATTGAACTCAAATTGCGCACATAATAAAATACTTCCTTGCACTTAAAACATGTTCTTTTTAAGTTTAAAATAACAAAAATTCTCATAAGCACTTCACAACTAGTTCAAAATAACATTGTAACCATGTTATTTGTTGATAAACTGTGCTTGACAATGACAAATTGCAGGAAAAAATTCTGTTGCAAGGAATTACTGAAGGAAGATTATACAACCTGCTAATCTTTATATGTGATCAGTTTGTATACCTATCAATACTCTTTGAATCTAATTTATTTTGTGTTAATTAAGGACTCTATGTTTTATCTGAGTATTTTATAAATTCCATTAAATTAACAGGTGAAAACATGAAGGTTGACAGTGATTTAGTTTTATGGTATACAAGGTTAGGCCATCCTAATGTAATAACATTTAAAAACACTCTAAACTCTTATAATGTTCCCTATATGAATAAAAAGTTAGATTCTGCTTTTTATACTGCTTGTCAATTGGGAAAGTCTCATAGGCTGACTTTAAACTCTTCTGAAACTGTTACTAATAAGCCTCTAAAACTGATTCACATAGATCTTTAGAGGCCAACCCTTATTTCCTCATATCAAAGACATTACTACCTTATACACTTTATTGATGACAATATAAATTTCATCTTACTGTTTCCATTAACAGCAAAATCAGAAGCTTTAGAAACTTTTATTTTCTTTAAAAAACAAGTAGAAATTGTTTTTTTTTTTTGTAATTAATTAACTGTTTGTCCCAAAAATTCTTTAGCGGTAGCACCCTTAGAAATTTTTTTATAGTAAAATTATGTCATGTGTTTAATTGTTTGTCCCAAAAAGAATAATTTTTTTTTTAACAATAAAAAGAAGGGGTTAGAAATTATATGGTTATTTATTCTCTCTTAAAATCATAATTGGAATTTAAATAAAACACAGAATTTAGAATTCTCCGAAAACATAAAACTCGTCTTCCTGCCTTTGTTAAATGTTTTAGCTTTTATGTTGGATTAGGATTCGATCCATAAATAAGGACTACAAGTTCGTTTTTGATGAAAGGAGTTATGCTAGCACATATTTGAATGGAATTTCTTATCGTTGGTTCGAAATCCCGAATAATTCTGTGATTTCTCAATTCCCATGGTTCATGAGGTGTTTGAAGAGATCCAATAGGCACAGATTTTTCAATCTGAAGGGGGAAATCTTGATTCTTGCGTTGGATAATGCCTCGGTATCTTTATTTCCAAACAAAACTAGTTTCCAGATGTGGGTGATGGAGCAAAGAAGCAGGACGCGGACGGTAGAGCCAACAATTAATAGTTGGACCTTGTTCAGGAGTCAACGGTACACTGGGATTTTGGAAGAATGGTGCATTTTTCATAGAATCGACTACTTGAAAATTCCTTTTTATATGATCCTGAATTCCTGATACTGAAGAGATGAGGGACATTGGACCAACGACCATGCTCGTTGAAGATCATATCGACAAGGAGATTGAAAGCAAGGATCATTTAATTACTTTTTGTGACTTTTCATGGGATAGTTAAGGTATGGATCAGACAGATTTTGATTTTTGATTCTAAGATGAAAAGTCACCACTCTTTTCCAAAAATATAACCAAATGAGAAAAAAGAGAAATGGTAAAAAAAAATTCGTGAGATAAATTTATTTTCAAGTAGTAGAGGACTTTACTATGAAAACATGTATAAAAAGGACATAGGCCTGGAAATACACGAGGGATGACAGAAGCCAAAGCTGGCTATGGGTGTTTAAGCAAAGATCCCTTCGATGGGTTTGGCACCCAATTTGCTTTCGGCCAAGTCTTACAATTACTGCTCTTTAGCCTGCTTTTTAAGCCTTGCAAGTTCAAGGTCTTTGCTCATCTTCCTCCTGTACATCTCAGCAAATGTAAGGGGTTCCTCCAGCACAGACTTCTCTCCCTCTTGGATCTTGAGTGGATACACCGTTGCCTCGGGTGCTGGGTTTTGGAATGTTGCAATGGATAATCTGCTGCAGTTTGAATTCACCACGGCTTGGTGATCCGCATTCTTAAACCTCCCATTACTCAGATACTGACCAACACAACAGAAAAAAGTTCAATCAGATGATGGGTTTGTTTAATGTTAAGCGTTATCAATTCATTACAACATTGACAGGTTATAAAATTACTCGGTGATTGGCTTTCACCATCTTTTTCAACTAAAAACAGGTGATAAATTTTAGGCCGCAATAAATGGGCTGAATAAACTGTTTATTGCAATCGCCTTGGTTGTGGCCGTATGTTTATAGCAGCAACTACAAGCAGTAGTAATAGTAGTAGACGTGTGACTATCTCAATAACCTTTTTTATTCTTATAATAATTTTTATTATAATAATAGTAGTAGACGTATAATAATTTTGTGGTTTTTTAATTTCAATATCATATGGTTTTATTTAATTTTTGCTATTTATTTGATTTGTGATTTTGGTGTTAGTTGGATCCTAGAGGATTCCATAAATGTTTAAGAAATTGGAAACAATGTTATCCTACTTACATGACCATGATCCCCGAGGTTGACCACAAAAGCTCCTTCCACTGGTTGAACGGTGATCCAAGTGTTTCCACTATCTCTTGTAGCCTGGAGCCCACCCACCTGATCTTGGAGCAAAAGGGTAATGGTACCAGGATCCGTGTGGCGTTTGAGTCCGAGGGTAAGATCGGGTTGTGGGCATTTTGGATAATAATTGACCACAACCTTTTGATCCATATCAACACATGCTTTGGTTAAAGCTTCTTTCTCTAATCCCATAGCTTCCGATAAAACTTCCAGAAGTTTGCACGCAAGACCCATTAATTTGTCACTGTATTCTTTCGTTACTTCAATCCATCCTTGGGGCTTGTCGGGCCAACGAGAATAATCCCGGGTTCCGATTGGGTATGAAAAATAGGTCACAATTTCACGCCAATCTTGGACGGCTTCACCCTAATGAGTCAATTAATATACAACACGGAATATAATTTCAATTTATGTATAAGATGTTCTTATACAAAAAGGGTGTAATTGCAATCCTTATTAGAAAAATTAAATCAAGAAAGCTTTAATTATAATAAACCAAAACCATTTACTTTTCTTGTCTGTTTGTCGGTTCCCGCAAAAGTCCAAAAAGGAAATATAAAAATGAAATCTCGTGACCAATGCAATTTAATTTAATTTTTATGTTTGACGAGCTTCACAATATGTTTCTTGTTTCCGTTTTTGAAATTGGAAATAATTATATGGCTAAGAAAACCCTCCTAGACATTAATTGGAGACAGAAGCACAAGTGGGACATTCATGATTCATGCATGAGCCGATGAAACCAAAATCCCAAAATTCAATTGAAGAAAAGGGTCTTCAATTTTGATGCAATCAATCAAGAGTACATATAGAAAATTACCTGCAGGTGGCTGGAGACAATGAAACCGCCCTTCTTTCCACCAGACATATCAAACTTCAGCTTCTCTTCCGGTGGCAAAGCGAAAAATTCTTTTGCAAGAAGAGTCATCTTCGAAATAAGCTCCGCATCAACACCATGATCGATCACCTGAAAGATACCCCAGTCTTCACATGCCTTTACGATTTTCTTACAAATTTCATCCCTCCTACCCTCAATTTCATCGATCCCAGCTAATGAAATCACAGGAATTTCGTTGCTGAATTGGTTGTAGGCCACCTTGGGACGCTCATCTTCGTCGCGGACGAAATTTCGGTTGAGGGTTTTCTCTTCTGCAATTGCTGTGAGAGTTGTAGGAGCCATTGATAAGGAAGTAAGTTTATTTTTTTTGTTTGTGTTTTAAGAGTTGCCGTGAAGGAGTGAAAAATGTAATCCGAAATTGCAGCTTGGTAAATAGAAAGCCGAGAGAGAGGGTACATATAGGCGGAGTTCAAGAATGTGGTAGCTCGAACCACCTTTCTGTGAACGTACCTACCCTTCCCCTTGTAGAATATGGTTAGCAAAATGTTGCAAATTAGTTCAAATATTAATTCTGAATTAATTTATATTGACTTTAATGGAAAGGGGATTAAAATATAGGGAACATTCAATTTTTTTTCTTCATAATTTTAAACATCCAATTTATTATATCATATTATTTGAAGGGTGGGTATATTCATACCTAAATTTTACTCTCGACACCCTTTTAATTAAATATTCATATAAAAAATTTAAAAGTTAGAGTTTATATTTTACACTCTTATAAATAGTTAATTAATATTTAATAAATCTTTTTATATATATAATTAACTTATTTTTTGCATACGCACAAAAATATTTGTTTTAACGTTCAACCTCTCATTTAATACAAATAAAGGAAAATTTCAGAAATTATGAAAAATAAAATTAAACTATGCATAATTGATTAATATTTCAATTAAACTAATTTTTGACTTAGAAAACACACCACGTCAGTCACGTGCTCTTCCACTCCTAGTTTATCGGTCATTCGGCTCATGCACTGCCTTCCACTTCCACACCAAACTCATTTTCAGGACGATTTTTTTTTTCATATAGAATTTTATTTATATATACAAAAGTTGTTAAGACATAAATAATTGTATTATTAATTATTTTAAATTTAATTTAAATTCCTCGGAATTTTAGAATAATAAAATCGATAATCTTTTTCCATAGATTTTCAAATTTCGGAAAAAAAAATTCTAATTTCTAAAAATTAGTCCTTAAAAATAAATTTAGAAAATTATTTTTGAATAAATATTATTGAAAAATAATTAAATCCTTTCTTCTAGAAACCAGTTCGAGACATTTTGACGTAGACCCACATATTTACGTGTCTATATACGCATAAAATTGATGCAAGTGATAAGCTCGAATCGATAATTGAACACGCTCAAAGCCATATTATAAGTATTCATGCTTTATGCACATATAGACTGGCGTTTAATGAGTAAACAATTGATCTGAAACGAGATATAAACTCTCAATAACCCTTTAATTTGAATTGGTTGGTATATATATTTGTGTGTATGTGTGTGTATATATATATATATACACACACGTATATATATGAAAATATAAAATGAAAGTGAAATTAAATACGGTGAACATAGTAACTCTTAAAATTTTTGATGAAATTAAATAGGGTCAATTGGGAGCTTGTTTTCCAACTTTTAAATAAGAATTTTAATGAAAAAGAGCTGGATTTTGTAAATTAATTACCAAAAAAATATTATTTGTCATGTAAGTTCAATAGATATCCATTGAAATTATTTCGTAATAATGTTGCTGTGAATTACCATCTTGGGTATGGAGCAACCGAGCAAGGTTATTATGTATGTGAATTTTTTACATGATATACTTTGCAGTGTGAAAAAACTTCTATTAATTAATCTTTAATTTGCTCTACTGACGTATAGTTTTTTGAAGGGGTAACACTAGCACAAGTATAATGTCCAAATGGGCTTACCATATAAACGGTTTAAATAAATTTTTTGAGATGCACCTGCTGGGTTGTAGCATGGTGATTCTATTCTAGAGTATATTTATATTGATTCTGGATTTGAACTATCAGGTGCATTCAAATATAAGAGTTTGGTACAATTCTGATTTTATTTATCCGTTTGGTACTTCTTGTTAGGAGACCGAGTCGAGCGTCTTATGATTATAGGTTTGGGCCTCGTCTCGGTGATACTACTCAAGGACAGTTGAGAGTTTAGATCCCTTAACGGAGTCTCTCAGAGTGTTGATTGACGGTTGAAGTTTTCCAATTTAAAAAAAAAACAGAAAAAATTTTTGACATACAACAATTCATTATTATAACTACATTACATGTATAAAAAACTATATAGCTTATTTGAATTGAAGGGTACCTAGGACAAGGGCACACTTTAGGAGAGAGAATTTGATCTAAACTGAATACAGTTATGTATTAATTTCTTCGGAGAGATGTTTTCGAGTTAGCTATTCAGAATCTATTTGTTGCATATCCAATATAAGCCACGGGATGTCAATCCTCTTGCTTGATCGTGACTAGACTTTTTTAACAGCTTGGAACTTCAATGCCAATAGTGGAGTCCAAGATCCCTCATTTCTTCGGTAGTGGGATCATATAAAAACAAGAAACTGTCACAAATGCACCCTTCTTCCAAAATCCAAGTGGCCCGACAACTTTACTTCAACAAGAGTTCGAACAGTCAAATGTTTAACCCAACATTACTCTTTCATTACCAACATCTGAAAGTAATTCTCAGTTACATAGTAATGGAGCAAAGAAAGAGAGTCATTGTATAACCCAAGATTCGCATTCCCCAATTTAACCTTAGGAACATTTTTGGCTTGTATCTCTTGCTTGTATCTCTTGAAATACTTCCTCACCCATATGGGAAACGAAAGGATAATTTCATCATAATTATTGTTTTTTAATGCAACCAATAACAAACTCGATTTAAATATATATTATCAAACCTTTCCTGCAGACGATAATGAATGAGTCCGTCCATTTGAAAATTTCTCCAAGAATTCGTACTTTGGGTGTTTAGTGCAACATGCGTGAATTCATGGAAGAAACGATATTCCTCATTCCACAAGGTACGTAGCAAAACTAACTTGTAGCCGTCCTTCTCAAGATACAATTCAATTCCAACTTTACAGAAATAAATACGAATGGCATGGAAAAACTGCTTTGCATTTTGGAGGAGTTCTGGATTCTCTAGTTGCAGGATTCCATAAAGTTTTGTAATGACTGTCGTATAAACATAATAATGCATCACAGGGGCTCGTTTTTTGTCCAAGTACAGGCAAGCGAGGATAAAGTTCTTGAGTTGTTAAATTGGTCAATGTTTCATCTAGGAACAAAGACAACTTTCTGGTCATCATTAGCGTTTGTATAGTAAACAATTAGCTGGGAATTCCCATTTTTTGTGGCTTTTCAAGTTCTTGGATACGAAATTAGGACTTTGAATTAGAGCATACCAACATTTACGCACGCACCTTAATTGCATCAATGTTTTTACGGATAACTTTTATAGAATTTCGACAACCAATCCTTCAGGAAAATCATTATTACTTGTCACTATTCTCTCCCTCTAAATCAAATCCTTCTCCCCACTTTACCAATGTAAGAATATTGTAAATACCAACTTCCAGTTTGTCAATGAAACAAATATATATAATTTTCGCTCTTTTATAATGACGGTAGCAAGTAAGAATCAAGAAATATTGTTCCCTGAAAGATTTCCTTCTTTAGAGTGGTGTTTTTGTCAAGGAGAAAGAAACAAATAAACCTCACAACAATTTCTTTTTCAGATATTAAATATGGTAGCAAGTAAAATACATTCCATTGATGAAATTGGTAGTTGTAAGGATAAAGGGAAAGGGAAACATGAAAAACAGTTTGTGGTCGATATAGATCTTCAAAGGTTATGTAATTTATTATTGCATTTATTAATTAAGAGAGGAGAAGATTGGCCCCACGGAACCTGATTGCTTAGATTTCAATCAATTTTGTTTGGCTGGCTAAATCGGGTTTGAATTTTGAATGTGTATAATTTAGAAGGTTTGAAGTTTTGTAAATTTTTTTATATTTAAATAATAGCTGGCTTATGATCTTGAAGTGATGATCCTGAGATGGGAGGTGAGTTTTTAAGCAAAAACACAGAGAGGAACTCTTGTGTTTGGCTAATTTCGGGTTCAAATGTTGAGTATGTATAATTGAGAAGACTTGAAATTCCTGGAGTTTCTTTTTTAACTCATATAAACCCTTCCATAATTGTGTGGCGATAAAATTTTAATGTGATAACTGCTTAAGGTTTGTTCTAATTTCGGATTATTAAGATTTTTTTTATTAAAATATTTAAAAAATAAATTATACTTTTGTTTGAATTATTTCTCTAAATATAATGATTATTAAATATTTATCTCTAATTAAATAGATTAAAAAAAATTATCTACAAAAAAAAAAGTTTAGCCAAGGCTATATAATTCTGAATTGAACCGTGGCTTTCTACAAAAAATAATAGAAAGAAAAAACCCTCTCTATTTGCAAATATATCACCTAGCATCTTGGGTCTGGGTTTCTAAAGAAAAAATAGGGGCAAAGTTGACGAAAATGTGGAAGGAAGGAATTAGCTGATATTAAACGGAAAAGAAAGTTAAAAAAACTATAGACAATCCTTGTGTGTTAAGAAGCCCATATGGAAGTCTAAAAAAGGCCCAAATGAAACAAGCTCCATGGGCGGCCACGGAGAACCGTACAAGACAGAACCGTAGACAAGTAGAGCGTTAATTGGAAAAAAATCCCAACGGCTAGTTTTAGCACACGTGTGAATACCCGAGTCAGCGAACCCTCTAACGGTCATATTACCGTTCAAACCCCGTTCCACCCCATTGCCTTAATATACCCCTACTGACGTTCCGCGAGAAATATCTTCTCCATTTGTTTCCTCTGCTTATCGAATACTTTCCTTCTTCTCTATCTCGTTTCTTCACTTTTTGGTTCATCATTTTAGTTTAAGGTTTGAAGCGCAATGGAGACTCCATCGTCAACAAGAAGAGTTACAAGGTCACAGACTTTGGCTGCTCTCAACAACATTCCCATCTCAAGTGAGTGATTTTCATCTTCTTCCCTTTCAAAGCTTGAAAGTTCAAACACCGTTTCTTGGTTTCTTGACTTCCCATTCAAGATCCACGATTTCCTACTTTTCTAGAAATGCAATTCAAGAAACGGAGTAGAAAATCAGTTTTTGATTATGTTTTAAATTTAATACGGTGTCACAAAATTTTCTTACTCTGATTATATTTTTTTAGGAAAAACGGAAGATTCTGAAAAAAGAGACTCAAAATCAAGACAAAGAAGCACAAAACAGCAACAAGATCGTTCTGCGCTGATTGATATAACCAATGATTCACCGATTGTCGGGGTTGCAACGGCAGGGTTAGAGACTCCATCATCGGCCATGACTAAGCAAAGGACCATTCGATCCAGGAGTAAAACCCCTGGTTCTGGGGAGGCCTTACTTCGATGCCAGGTAAAGACACTTTTGCAAAAAGTGGAAGAAGAAGCAGAACTTTCAAAGCTATCTCTGGAGAGCCGTCCATTTCTTCATCTTCAAGGCTTTGTCAACTCTCCAATACGACTTCTTGCCCCAACTCCGGCAAACACACCGCAAGTCTTGAATCTTTCTGATGATGGAGGTGTTGCCAACAATGTATTGGCTTCTCCTGTCATTGAAGAACAATTGATTTCTCAGGTTTGTTGTTTCGTATCCTTTAATGTTTTACATAATCATAATGAAAAATACGTTCAGTGTTTTCTTTGAATAGTCTGTTGATACTTTCTTGTTTACTTTTTGAATGAACCTATCAGATAGTCAGTGATATCTTTGATGGAAAGATACAAGAGAATTTGGACTCTGAAAAAAATTTAACTCGTTCTTTGCTGCTGGATTTCTCTGAGAAATCAGAAACCTTATCAGAATGCTCCTCCGTGGTGACTGATCATGACCAGGACCAGGAGGGAAAGAGGGACTGCGACGAGAAATCAAGCCCAAATGATGATGACTCTTCTGTTTGGTCCATTCAGGCCAATGCAAGTGTTCATGATGAAAATGATGTAGTTGAAGAAAAAGAAGTAGAAGAATATGGTGATGACAATTATGAAGAGAAATATGATGGAGGATTTCTTGAAGAACTCTGTGATGATATGAGCAGGGTTAGCATCAATAATGAAAAGATAATGGCTAAGTTTACTGGAAGGCACACAAGATTTTTATATGACAGCGATGATGATGAAATCATTGGAGAACAAACCGACGCTAATAATAGTAATAATTCAGCAAACGTCTTACACTTCAAGGGCTTGCCAACACCAAAAGGAAAGCACCTGCACTTTGCTATTGAGGAAGAAGAAAATGACGACTAAGTTTTCATTGTTTGTTTTGATTACATGATTGATATTTGTGGTGTTTTTGTTATTTTTGTTCTTTGATTTAAAAACTGATAATAATCACAAACAATGTGATTTGATTGAACAAAGTTTGCTGATGTTTCTTTCCTGCACTGGCAGCGATTGCAAAGCTTTCTATACTCAGATTGTTTATGTTAGTTTTTAGGTTATTTACGGAAACATCTGCGGAAAGTTTCTTCAAATTTTGGAGAAAACCTGGAGAAGAGAATGAAAAATGGAAATACTATACAAAATTTGCAATGCTCTGTTCATTCAATATACAAAATTTCTTTTCTGCACTGGCAGCGATTGCGCAAAGCTTTCTATATATACTTCTCAGATTGTTGACGTTGGTTTTTAGGTTATTTACGGAAACATCTGCAGAAAGTTTCTTCAAATTTTGGGGAGAAGGAAGAAAAGAGAATGAAAAATGGAAAATACTATACAAAATTTGTAATGCCCCCTGTGTTCATTCAAATGTACAAAATTTGTAATTTTAAAACCATGGATGCCAGCCATGTTGGATCCACACAAGTTCCTAACTCAGTAACAAACTAACTCAGCAACGCCCACGACAACATTGTCGTTTTGTGCATTATCTTCCTCTTCGGAGAGCTGCGGGGCTATTCCATTGATCCAGCAAAACATTATCAACAGTGGTGCTGACCTTATCTCGGAAGTCAATAGGGTTCAGGTTCATCACGGAGAAACATTGCTAAAATGATACACAAGTTCCAGCCAACATTTTGTTTGTCGGAGTTATGTGTAAATTGTACAATTTTAAGCAAAGCACTTACTTTCACCAAAAGTAAGTGGTCGATCCATGTTGAAATTGATCCAAGATGGACCATTCCATTACGGTTGATATGCATTAGGAGAACATTCGGAGGA
>JAVXUL010000021.1:0-20631 GCA_035590515.1 Trichilia minutiflora
GCTAATGTATGTAAATAAAGAACAATTTCTTTTATTAATAAATATAAAGTTTATACAAGATCAAAAGTCCTGAAACCAACAACACGAATGATTTCTAGGGCATATACACTAACAACAACAGTAGCTGTCGAATAAAAGTAAAAAGATAGTCGTATAATTACAGCATCTAGATACTAAATATGTACTTAAAGCATATTTGGTGTAATTAGTTTCTACTTGATTTTAAAAGTAAAGTTGTAAAAACTTTTAGTAACACTAATTTTAATAGGACGCAATCATATTTTATTGATATTTAGCATCCTTTTTATAGTAGTTGTGAAATGAAAGTTATTATATAAGCACAACATCTCAATATCAAACAAGTTATTATATGAGCGCAACATCTCAATACTAAACATGTTGTTATATGGGTGCAATATTTGAATACTAAACATGCTCTTAGTATCATCACAGGTTCTTAGTAATTGCTAGATAAAAATAGATGATCAGAGAGAATTTAATGAATGTGTTGTGGGAATGCATTTCTATGGAACTTAGCAACCTAATGATGACTAGTTAACAAAACTAATATTACAAAAAGTCTAAAAATTATTTTACCGTCTGCTGTAAGTATAAAAAACATAAATCATGCTTTAAAAAATAATTGCAAACTTAAAATTTTAAGGATGTTAATCTTTTTCATTGATATTTGCTGCTGAATTAAGGTTGATAAAAATATTTTTCAAATTCTCTTAATCCTCACTTGATGGTATTTTATGAGAAAAACGAGTTCAAGAACCATCTACCATGTTTTCTCCTCTTTATCTAGATTTTTTCATCAAAAACCGAATGCAGGTTACCAAACATTAATCATGGCGGTTTCCACTTGCAAATAGAAGTTTTTTTGCAATTGTAATAAGGTTGGGAGGTTTCTTTTATAATTGGGGAGTTATGGGCCACTTATGAAGGTTACTACCTATATTCTCCCACTTAGTCTATAACTTCTATAAATTCTTATAATTAAGAAACAAATACATGAATCATGACAATAGGTTATCAAAATTGACAACTTTTTCAACAAAGAAATGGACCTATAATATTTCAATTAAAACAAGAATTAATGAATCATAGTTAAGGTTACTTTACAAAACTGAAGGCATTATGGGAATAAATGAGTAATTTTAGAGCTATTGTATATATGGAAAATGTACGTGTGGAGGTGTTAAGGATCTTAACTCTCATTATCAAATAGAGTATATTAAGCCATTTCTAATGGGATTAAATGAGTCTTTTGCTCAAGTCAGAAATCAAATACATCTCATAGATCTAATGCCACCTACCAACAAAGTGTTCTCACTTGTTTCACAAGAAGAACAATAGAGGAAAATTGGTTTATAGACATCTATAGGAAAAGATTCAAATAATACTATAACTTTTACTACTAAAGGTACTAAATTCAGGAAAACTAAAGAAGATAGCAAAGGACAGAAGAAAGAGAGGCCTTTTTGTACTCATTGCAATTTTCATGGTTATACCATTAAAAATATAAGATATATGGTTATCCTCTTGGTTTTCAACATAAACAAAAGAATCAAAGAAATTCTACTGTTAACCAGGTGTCTAAACAATGCAAAGCAACTGTTGCATATCTCAATAAAAAAAAAGGGAATTGATAAATTTTTTTATAATCTCGGTAGTGACCATCATCAACAATTAATGAAAATCTTATCTACTCACTTGTCTTCTTTTGTGAAACTAGTGAGCAATAGTCTGTTTCATCTTTCTTATATTTTTCAAGTATATGTTTTTCTATCTCTATAGCTCCTATAATTTATTCTTCAAAGTATTGGATAATAAAATCAGGAGATTATAGGCAATTTGTTCCATTGCAAATCCATTTGTTTCTATGTGGCCTGTCCATAATTCTACAGTTACTCTGTCAAATCAAAAAAGTATTCCTATCAAGTTTTGTGGTGATGCTAGGCTGAGTTCTAAGATAATTCTGAAGAATGTTATGTTTCTTCTTGAGTTCAAAATTAATCTAATATCTGTGAGTGTTATCACTATAAATTCCTAGCTTCTGGTTACTTTCTTCTATGATCATTTTATAATTTAGGAAATCAGCAATAGGAATATGACTGACAGGGGTAGCAAACTGAAAGACTTGTATATTCTTGATTAAGAAAGAATAAATGATTATATGTTTGATGCTGATGTTAATAATGTTTCCACTCATACATGGCATAATAGACTTAGTCATTTGCCTCTCAAATTACTGATAAAGTTGCAGAATAGATTACAGTGCAATATTTCTTCACATAATAAACTTAATCTTTATTACATTTGTCCTTTAGCTAAGCAAAGAAGTTTGCCCTTATTTCTTATAATCATTTGGTTAAGTTTACATTTGATTTAATACATTGTGATATATGGGCATCATATCATGTGAATGCACACTTAGAACATAGGTGTTTTTTGACCTTGGTGGATGATTGCACCATATTTACTTGGGTATATTTGCTTTAGTCTAAGTATGATGTTTCTAATGTCATATCCAAATTTTTTAACATGATTGCAACTCAATTCAGTAGCAAGATCAAGATGTTTCAATCTAACAATGCTCAAGAGTTAGTTTTTAGTAATTATTTTAAGCAACAAGGGGTTTTACATCAGTGTTTATGTATAGAACGACCATAGCGGAATTCTGTGGTAGAAAAAAAAGCATTAGCACTTAATGTTGCTTATGCTTTATATTTCTGGCCACAAGTATCAATACAGTTTTGGAGTGAATGTGTATTGACCGCCACTTTTCTGATCAATAGAATACCCTCTCCATTATTGCAGCATCACTTTCATTATGAATTGCCTTTTAAACAATCTTTGGACTATTCTACATTCAGAATATTTAGATGTCTTACCTTTGCTTCAACATTTCGTATTCAAAGATCTAAATTTCATCTGAGAGCAAGAACTTGTGTTTTCATTCGATATGCATATGATATGAAATGGTATAAATTTTATAGTATTCACTGCAAACAATATTTGTGTCTAAAGACGTGGTCTTTCATGAATAAACTTTTCCTTTTTGTTCTAATGTGTTAACAGATCTTGTAGTTGACCTTTACCTTGATTTAATTCACCCTAAACCTTCAAATGAAGTTGAAATTTCCCATCTACCATCTGCTCATATTCCTATTTCTCATGATCTAGTACTTTCTTTTTTATTTGCTTTTAGAATTGATTCTTATTCTACTCCTGCATATTCTATAATTCTTATTAGAAAGTCTTCTCAAATTACCCATAGTCTGCAAGTTATATAAGTCTATTTATGAACTTATGTAAACATTTCGGCAGTGGTATTCTAAGGTTTCTCATTCTTTACTTCAGTTTGCCTTTATTCAATAAAATCTTATTATTCTTTGTTCACTAAGGGCTTAGATTCTTCATTTCTGACTATTTTGGTTTATGTGGATGACATTTTTGTCACTAGCCCTTCTTCTCAAGTTTTGACCTCTATCAAACATTTTCTTGAAAGTCAATTTAAACTCAAGGATTTGGGATTTTTGAAGTATTTCCTAGGCATGGAGATAGCTTATTCTAGCAAAGGTATTGTTCTCTCACAAAGGCATTACACTTTACAACTTCTTAAAGATGTTGGTTTTCTAGCTTGCAAACCAACTTCTGTTCCAATGGATCCTCAGCTAAATTTTAATGTTATTGATGGTAAAGTAGTTCTGATACTTCTCAATATTGAAGACTCATTGGTAGACTTTTGTATCCTACCCATTCCAAGCCAGACATCACATATGTTGTTCATAGGCTTAGCCCATTTTTAGCTCAACCACGGATGCCTCACTTAACAATTGCTCATTATCTTCTTCGATATCTTAAATCTAGTCATGGTCAGTGGTTATTTTTCTCTTCTTCTTTCCAACTCAAAGCTTTCTCTCATGCTAATTAGGATAATTGTACTGATTCTAGAAGGTTTTTGACTGGTTTTTGTGTGTTTCTTGATGATGCATTGGTTTCTTGAAAAGCTAAAAAGCAAACTATTATCTCTAAATTTTCAGCTAAAACAAAATATAAGGTTATGGCTGCTACTACTAGTGAATTATTTTAGTTGACTCATTTCTTGTAGGAAGTTTTTGTTTATATATCTTCTCCTACTCTTCTTCTCTTTTGTAATAATCACGCAGCTATACATATGGTTTCCAATCCTACTTTTCATGAATGTACTAAACATATTAAAATTGATTGTTATTTTATTCGAAAAAAGATTGCTCTAGGTATTATCAAGCTTCTACTAGTTCAATGACAACATCAACTTGCTGACATGTTTACTTTGGCTTTGCCAGTTTCTCAGTTGATTGCTCTTTTATTCAAGATGGCTGTTAAATATATTTACAAGCCATCTTCAGGAAGAGTTTGACAGTTATGCTAATGTGTATACTAATGCAGACATGTACATGTAATTAGTTATTTTATTTTGTTTTCATTAACACATGTATATATAAGATAACAATGTAACAGAATTGGAATATAAAGAATTCATTTCGTCATTCTGTTCCTTCTTCTGTAATACAAATAATGTTTAATTGTAACTAGTAATCGACGTGGCTGCTATTAGTAAAATTTTTTGAAATTAGACAAAAGATTTAGTCTTATTGTTTATTCTTTAGGATAGTCTGTTTCTGTTATAACAGGTTCCTGGGCCTGGCCTCCTTCCAAGAATTAAAGTCTATCCGGAGGCCCAATTCATTTGTGCAAGTAACGTGAATTCATGTTGAAAGAATATAAATTGTTAAGGCACCAGTGTTTGTAAATTGTTATGATGCTAATTGATTTGTGAGGTAAAATTGGTGCCAAAGTCGGTCTGTCGTTTTTCTAAGAGCTAGTTTTAATTTTATTTAATAGTATATTTAAATTAAAAAAATATATATTCAAACAAATCTTTTTTTATAATGATAATTATATTTTGGAGTT
Source organism: Trichilia minutiflora (assembly GCA_035590515.1). Taxonomy (NCBI): domain Eukaryota; kingdom Viridiplantae; phylum Streptophyta; class Magnoliopsida; order Sapindales; family Meliaceae; genus Trichilia; species Trichilia minutiflora. Next base: position 4,963 of record JAVXUL010000021.1, read on the forward strand.
GGATAAAAGATTTTATTTTGTATTTGATATTATTATATATGTTTTTTTTTATATATGTACTATATAATTTAGAAAGACTATCAAATAATTCATAAGACCTCGTTTTTTTTAAGTTGTATCTATCATGTGTATTATTGAATCCTACGATGATTAGATATAAAAATTTTGTTAGTATATAAAAAAAATTAAATTTTTTCTTCGCCGTAACACTAAAGCGACTTCATAAAAACAAAGTGCATATGAAATATTATTATCAGTATATAAAAATATAATATTAATATAATTATTAAAAATAAATTATGTCGATTGAAAATAACTAATACTCTAATTCTATCTTAATTTATATACAGTAATTTATATAAAATATTTATATTTTTAACATTATTTTTAATATAAGTATTAAATATAAATAATATAAAGTAAGAAAAAAAATCAATATTATCATACTAAATTAATTGGTAAAAAAACATTTTGTATCTCATTTCCCCCAACGTCAAGTACAACTTGGCAGTCAAAATTGTTTAAATTATATATTACCAAATCTTTTTGTCTTTTATTGATTGTTACGTTTGGTAGCGTGTACAAAGTCTGTTTTGCTAATAATGGTCAATATTTCGAGTTAGGACTATAGATTTCGTGTCGGGCCCCACCACGTGAAATCAAATTCCCAAATTATCCTCCATACCTTCCGAAATCACGTTGGTTGATTCTTTACGTTTATTTGGTCATTTGATGAGTAGTCCACGTCACAACTTTTATATTGAGAAATTAGCGGGAATGATCGTATTTAAAATTTATTTTGTAAAAATAATTATTATTAAAAATATTTTATAAAAAAACATAAATATTTTTAAAAAGAGAAAAGAAAGACAAAGAGGAAATTCTTTCCCGAATTTGAAAAAGGGGTTATCCTCTTTCTTAAATTCAAGAAAGTGAATAACCTGTTTCTCAAATTTTAAAAAGGAAAAGGATCCTCTTTTTTGAATTTAAAAAAAAATACACTTTCTATATTACAATTAAATAATTTAGATAAATAATATTTATATGCAATAATTTTTACTATTTAATATAAAAATAAAATAAATAAAAAATTAAAACAATTATTTTTAGTATAAAATAATATTCTTAAAATTATAATATTTAATTATTTTTTAAATAATTAATTAATTTTAAAAAAAATTATTTGAGCAAGAGCCTGTCCATGTCTCAAATCAAGAAAGGGAATTTAATTGAAAAAAGAATTAACTTTGATTGATGAGGGAGAATGATAAACTATAAAAGAAAATTACGATGATGCTGTTTAATAGAGAAAGAAATGATCATTTAGATGAATAAATAAGTTGAGATAAAAAGAGAGAAGAAAAAAAGAAAAAATAAAAAGAGAAAAAAAAAGTGTTAAAAAGATAAGAAATATTAATATAATAAGAGTATAATTATCTAAATTACGTATTTGTGATTTTCTTTGTTAAGATCTTTTAATAGTGATTACTTTTACAAAATATATTTTAAATATGGTCATTCTTGCAAATTTCCCTTTTGTCTTCCTATAAATTGGCATTCATATTCGGACTGGTCAATGCTCTCTACGCAACGGGGTGATCTTCATAGTGGTCAATTGCGTAGAGAGTGTGCTTACGTCCTTGTTTGGGCTTTTCCAAAGAAACTCGCGTTTACCGGTAAAATAAAACTTCAATTTTCTTTTGATTACGATTTTTTTGCTTTGACTTTGATGGATTTTGATTGGATTTGAAGGAGGAGGAGCTTGAGAAAGTCACGAATGGCGCCTCCGATTCTCTCACTGGCTTTACCTTCGGAAACTGGTCGCGTATTAAGCATTCAATCGCACACGGTTCAGGTAGTTCTTTCGTTTATGCTTACTTATCTTCTGTTTGGTTTGGTTGCATTTCAATTTATTGAGTGTTGCTTGGAATTTCTGTCATTTGATAGTTTTAAATGTGCGTCCGACGGAGAAAAATGAATGATTATTGGTTCTGGTATTTGAGTAACAATTTGAAAGCTGAGTTTGGAAATTTATCTGCAATGTGGTTTTATGGAAGTAAAGACAAGTTAAGGTGTCTTTAATTCTGTACGATCTTTAATTCAGCGAGTAAGAGTGGTGCTTCACCGGAACTATGTATTTATTCAATGTTATTTTTAGCACGTAATTGTTAACCTCATAATGGATAGGAGATCAATATTCCCTTGTGGCAAAGAATTTTGAAGAGGATTGGTAACAAGGAGAATTCGTTGATGTTAATATTGTAATGCATTGATCGTTGTTATGGCATTTGCCTGTTCTTAGACCCTTTTTCCGGTTCATATTGATTTTATTTGAGTGTATGTTCGTTAGTAGTGACATTGGAAATAACTCTGCCATTAAATCTCAGAACTTTATTTATTTGGTAAATCTAATTGCAATTCAATGCATAAATGGATTTAGTAACTGTGCTATTGTTTATTTTCTCCCTAGGGATATGTTGGAAATAAATCAGCCGTCTTTCCTCTCCAACTACTGGGCTATGATGTGGATCCTATCAATTCAGTACAATTCTCAAACCATACAGGCAAGATTACTACCCAAAAACAGTCTCAGGACTCTGAGGCCTGACATATGGTGCGATGTCATTTGTCAATCTGTATGAGTTCAGGCATAAAATACTAGCCGAATCTTGTTCAGCTTATGGATTAATCAATCTGAAAATTGTTCAGGATACCCAACTTTCAAGGGCCAAGTTTTGAACGGACAACAACTATGGGATTTAATAGAAGGACTCGAAGAAAATAATTTATTGTACTACACTCATTTATTAACAGGTATACTAGATTTATTCTACATTTGTTATATGGATATCTTGGAAATTATTGTTGTACTATGTTGTCAACGTTATAGACTGTGTGCCATTGGAGGGGAAAGGAATTCCTCTGTTGAGTACTGTCAGAAACTGCTTGAAATTTTGTTCCTGATACTAGCAAGGAAACAAGTTTGTCGTTATTAGTTTAGGATAGAGAAGAATATCTGTAAGAGGAATTTTCTCAGTGTATACTTTTAGCCGGTTTTTTGTGGTAGCCTCGTGTATTAAACTATCCCGTATTGGTACCGTTTTAAGTATAGTGTAATTGCCAAGTTTTGTAATGCCTAGCTTAGAAGAACTGGTTTGTTGTTAAGTACATCCTCTTATCTTCTTGGTTCCTTATATTTTATTCTACAAATTTTGTTTTGGACTGTTTAAATATTTGATTATTGAATTTGAGTTTGTTTTTAAATTAACGCTGTAGATCACATAGTAAAAATGACTTGGTTTAGAGAATTAGAAGTTTAGAGGCATGCAGTGATTGAAGTAATACATTTTGCTTTTTGTTCGTTATCAGACTAAGAAAACTGCCGTTGTAGTGGTGTACCATTTAGAAATCACCATTAAACTTCTTTTTTCTCAAATTTTGGAAGTGAATAAGGAAAGATGTAATTGAAGAAAGAGGCATTAACAAGTAAGAAATTTTGTATAATTTAAAGTATGCTCATAATCTTTTGACGCTTCAAAAACAATAAAAAGAGAGAAGAAAGAAAAGTAGCTACATCATTTAGCAATATTGTTTCTCTGGCTTTGCTTCCACACTATTGGGCTACAAAATTTCCCAATTTAAGTCTATAACAATACTCTGAAGATATTTATCAGTTCTATTTCTCATATCCCATCCAATATCGACTTACTGTTGCCTTTAATATCTACATTTTTCTGCTATCCCTGAAATGCTATTTTAGAGTTCTTCTTTCTCAGAAACTAGCTTATTTTACTTCAGTTTCTATCATTTCATGTTAAACTTTCATTTCTGTTTTAATTGATGTATTTGCAGGGTATATTGGTTCAGTTTCTTTCTTGAACACCGTATTGGAAGTAGTCAATAAGCTTCGCTCTGTAAATCCAAAACTAACATATGGTAGGTTTTGATATCCTTGACCTCATTGGGCACTACTCTTTCAAACATGGTTTGCAATTCTATATTTGTTTGAATTTTCATCCATCTAGATGTACTTATGACAATAAAAAATATAACAGTTGGAGGAAATAAAAAGAAAAATGCAACAAATTGCTATTGCCACAAAAAAAAAAATCGCTGCAACTCAACTAAATTTAGAGAAATTACCTTCATAATATTTTTTAGCAATTTGTTGTCTAATAGGTGGCATGTTGCCCAAAAGAATTAAAAAGAAAATATGGTTAGAGAAAAAATAATAAATAACAATTTGCCAGAATACAAATTTCGTTTACAGGAAGCAGATTAAAAAATGGTGCAGGCGTAGAATTTAAAAAAGAATAATTTTTGATTCACAAACATAGGCAACAATGTTAAAATAAATTGTTTTTTGATGTATAAACATCAGCAATATTTTTAACACTGCAACACATGTGCAAGCAACAATGCATCTATTAATCTCATACATATTTTTTTCTTCGGAAATATAGAGACAACTTTGAACTTGAAGCACTGCATTTTCTTGATTGGATTATTTGTTTGTTTTATCATTCTCACAAATTCTTTTGTTTTTTGGTAATCTATTTTCAGAATTTTATTTGAAAGACCGAAAATCTTTGGCTGCGACCAACATTTTTACAGTGCATAGAGAAAACCTAAGATACATGATAAAAGAGGTTTAATTCAGGACTATTTAGTCATTTATAAGCGTTATATGGTAAAAATTAGTTTTTTAAAATTTTCATAAATAGAGGTGCAGAGTAAAAAGGTGTTCATAGTATATTTTAGGCTGCCAGCCAGAATATGTAACTTTAAATGAACATATGTACACTGCAAATTTTTTTCTAAATTGTGTGACATTGGAATGAGGTTCTCATAAGAATTTGAAGTGTGGTGACATAATACATTCTTTTTTCTTCTTGCTGGAAATAGCTGGAATGAGGTATGAATGTCAATCAGTCACTGCTAGTAACTCAGGCATTACAGTGCATCAGAGTGGAGCCTTTTTCTTCATGTAGAATGGCTCTGTTATTTGAAAAATACTAGTAGATTCATGAACTTAAACCAGCTAATGCCTCAAAAAGAAAAAAAATCTCTGCATGTGAAGAGGCATGAATGATATTTCTCATGTCTTGCAACTGTCTCTTTGGACTACCAAAAATATGAGGCAGCAATCTATTGTGTTAGTTTTAACTGTGGTGTAAAATTGGAGATACGCTTGTGCCTATTTTACTTTCGTCTAACAGAGAAAAGTAACAAAACACAAAAACAAAAAAGGCTAAAATCTTGCTTGTCTTGTCTAGTTTGTGATCCAGTAATGGGTGATGAAGGAAAACTCTATGTCCCTCCTGAGCTGGTTTCGGTATACCATGGAAAGGTGAGCAAATCAATTGCTATTTGCATTACGGGTACATGTTTGTGTATCATTTACAAATTACTTTTATTAAATAGTTGTTTGACTCTTACTAATATTTAAGTTTACAATATTTCAACAACCTGAACTGTGGATTTGATGTGGGTGTTTAGATCCTTACATTTATGATAACTTAACACCTAGAACTGTGACTTTGATTTGTGTGTTAGATCCTTTAGATTGAACAGCCGGGGGAAAGCAAATAATGTTTCTTTCTCCATGTTCCCTGACCCCCAACCCCATGCACAAATATAAGCTGAATTAATTCTCCTACAAGGTTTGTTGTGAGGAGGACTCAATCCCTAGACCTTTTGATTCGCTGCAAGAAGCCTGACTAACTGATCTGTTCTTTTGAAATATAGCAAAAGTTTTTTGATTCTCACTATTGCTTAAGTTTATTTCAACACCTAGAACTCTGAATTTGACGTGTGTTAGATCCTATTGATTTAACAGCTGTTATGACCAATCATTCTTGATTTGTACTTAAGTATTTTTTGAATTCTATAACTATCCTTGATCAATTATAATTTAAAGCCCTTATAACACTCATACATTTTGATTTCATTCCTTGTGTTTAGGTTGTTCCAGTGGCTTCAATGTTGACACCTAATCAGTTTGAAGCAGAACAGTTGACTGGTTTAAGGTATTTTCTAATATTATAAATAATGGTGGCTAAGTTACATGGTCAATTTTTGTTCCATGTTGGATTATTTTGTCCTTTGTAATTGTTCAGCAACATATAATGCGTACTTGCCCTTAATTGTTGACTGTTGAATAATCTATCAAAATGTTTAACGAGTGTAAAACAAACTGGTTATGCAACTATTACCAAACAAAATTCTAAAAAAATTGGAATGCACATGTCAACATCCCAAAGGTTAATGGGGGTTGCATTCTTAAATATGATGGAGATTTTTGCCAAACAAAATGAGTAGGAAGATGAAAGTGATTATCCCAAGCAGAGATATTCTTTTTCTTAATGTGTGCCATCTACTGACACTGATTGAAAGCTGTGATCTGATGGCAAGAATGTATCGTTTATTGTGCCTAAATTATACTTTAGTTTACAAATGAATCAACAAGGAGGCCAACTTTTGGCTAACAGAGAAGTCAGCACTGTTTTACACATCACATTTTTTCTTTGCGTGCGGTTGGATTTAATTGGAGTATCCTCTTAGTTTTCCCTATTGCATTTCCTCGTCATATAGGTAATTTGACACATTGGTTTCAAGCTTCCTGTTTTTGCTTAGGCTGCAATTCTGTACCGGTTGCAAATTTATTACTAACATGCAAGTAGGAGTTGTGTTAGTTATTATTTATTATGGATAATAATTGTATGATGTTATTTTATCTTGGGTGTTCTCATTGAAGTCTCTCTTATGCATACAACAAGATCTCCTCGTGTTTATAACTTGTAAAATTTCTTATCCGAGTATGATATTATATATTACGAGAATGAGGCCTATTTTTTTGTGTACCTTGCACTTATTGGGGTTGCTCTTCTGCATTCTGAGAAGATTTACTTGTTCACAGGATTGGAAGCGAAACAGATGGGAGGGAAGCTTGTAAGATTCTTCATGCTGCTGGACCCCCAAAGGTTTTTTATGTTTTTGATCTTGAATCCATTCAGATCCTAGATCTTAATACTGCTTTAACTGTGCACACTTTTCTCTAGTCTTGTTTTTTTAGGCTTCTTTAATATCTTTTCATGGAATCTGCTTAAATTTTTTATTATTGTTCTGGGGAGAGGGTTTGAAGATAAAAGTTTGTTTCATTGATACATCAGTCTTTCAATGCTTATACCTTAATATGTAGTGAAATTAATCGCTTTCATTCTAATAATATCTTTTGTTTAAAAAGAAAGATGAACAGAACTTAAATCTTTAAGCTCTACCAATAATTTGTACGGACTAATCCCAAATTCTCTTTGACCAATTAACTATTGCGATTTCTGGTGAATGCCGAAGTTAAAAATAAAATATTACTGTATGATACAAAAATAACAAAAGAAAAAAGGTTCTTAAGTTTTGATTTACAGTGAGCAAGTGGGCAACGATGATGGAAATAATTTCAGATGTGCTGTTAGATAGACTAGCCTGGTTACGTCTGTTATGTTTGTATACTCATATGGTGGCTCGCTGATTACTCCTTGGGAAGCTGAACTATTATGTTTGTATACTCATATGGGGGCAGATTACTCCATGGAAAGCTGAACCATCATTCTTGATTATCATTGTGATGATTAGTTTTATGTTTTATACCTTAGTAGTTGCCTCTTTTAGCTACTTAGGCAATCGTTTATTGGGAGACAAAATTTAAGGATTTGGGTACATTTATTATGGAACACTTTGTACAAAATTTAGGCCAGTTTTGTGTTTTGGTGAATTCTCTGTTCAGAGATTGTTGCTCCTGATTGGGGAAAAAAAAATGCAAATACCCTCAGGAGAGATGGTCTCTCTCTCTCTCTCTGAGTTTGCAATCTCAACCATTCAAAGTGAATCAAATGATGTAAAAATGGTGCAAGAATTTGTGTAAAAAATAAGGGTTCTTGATATATATGAAAGTGATATCATGGATATGTATATTATTTAGTAGCACCCATTTGTAATGACCTGATGGTTGACTTGGTGGAACCTTGGTAGGAATTGCACTTCTTATATGTCCTCTTTACATCCTTTCCTTTCCTTTCAGGTACTTAGAAACACATTTTGTTGAAAACTGAACCGCTAGCTCTTAATCTCCTCTAAACAAGCATTTTATTTTTTGTCAGAAACTTGTTTGTGATGCAGATGTTATTTTATCTCTCCTATTTCTTTGTCAATGAAGTGTCTGAAGTTTAATCATATCAGGTTGTCATCACAAGTATTAATATAAATGGAGATCTTCTTCTCATTGGCAGTCATCAAAATGGAAAGGTAGGTCTGTGTTGTATATCAAGTACTTGTGGTTTTAATCTTTTTTGGATTCAATTTGCTGCCTCATAATCAGTCATGTTTATGAATATGTGCCAGTATTACCACATTTTATTATTACATGCATGAAAATTATAACATAAGATTTTATGGATAGCATATATCTATCAAAATGTTCAACAATAAATTAACAGCATAGTGTCTGTTGTCACCAAGTACATACGTTAATGCAGACAAAATTGCGTCCAGATGTACAAACATACATAGATGCTTGTATTTGTGTGTACATAAATTCATTTTATGCATAATGTAATTACCCATGCATGTCTTGCTAATCCTATCAAGAAAATATTTGAATGTTAACTATTTCCCATATATATGTACATGCAATATCCCTTCAAATCATTGGTGCAAGTAGCTAAAGGCATTCCTTTCCCTCATACAGAGGATGAAACCGAAAATGGTCAAAATTTATGCCATTGACATTTATTCTGTTTTTCCTTGTACATGAACTTTCAAGAGAAAAGATTATAATCTAACGGACAAAGTGTGTCGCATATGCATCTAGAGTATCCAAGAAGTAGTTTGTCCATTTCTTGTGGTAACTATTTTACTGTTGTACTGAGAACTCATTTGATAATCATTTGCTAGCTTTACTAAAATCGAAATTGGATGCTTGGTGAATATATCTGTGCTACACACTGTAACCAACAATATATTAGTTGTGATTGGAGAAGAAACCTCAATAGAATACAATAACCTGCCATGGCAAATTGGACTCACATTTTCTACTTCAAAGAAAGTGCATACCTGAAAATTTTATGGAATACCATTCTTAAAACTTGGTGCTGTTTTGTTGTGCAAGGTATGCCATTGGTGAAATATCACTTTGTTGAGATCAACATTAAGTTGCAGTTACACAGTGAAGATCTAATGTATTGTCATGGGAAAAGTGATGTTTCCTTAATCCTCTTAAGAAAATATTTTGAATGCAATATCTTATGTGTAAAATATCCATTCTCACGTCATTGGCATGAATGTGAAACGTTCTATGATTGACAGTCATCTTTTTTTGTTTCTTCCTTCTGACATGAATCTTGTTAGTCATCTCAAAATTATCTTTGCATATTGCCATGTTAGTTTTCACATTGGTTTAATCTCATGAACATTTAGTATCAGCAAGGTGCGTTATTGTATATGGTTTGTTTATACCTCTGTTTTTTAAGCTCTATCTACAAGTGTTGATAATAATAAAAATCATTGTTTAAAACTTTTAATACATTGTTCAAAATACAAATAATTTTATCTGTTCACTTAAATTTGGCAGGATCAATCTCCAAACCAGTTCAGGATTGTGATACCTAAAATTCCTGCATATTTTACGGTATGCAAATCTTCATCGTGATTAAGAAATTATACAGTTCTTTGTTATGCTGGGAAAAATATTTTAACATGGTGCTTTTTGGATGTCGCTGTGGCTGAGTAGTGTTGCTCTGCCTTTTGAAATATTTTTGAGATGCTAATACTCTGTCCAGCCATGATTAGTCCAAAATGGCTAATTGTGCAATCCTAAAAGAACTATCCAAATTTTAGTTCCTCATTTTTTTTTTCGTCCCCGAACTATATAGATATCTGCTCCACCGCTTGTTTCCAGTATGCTTAACAAGACGGATGTTGATTACTTGTGTTTCAGCTTCATTGATCCAGGAGGATTGAAGGTTACAGTATGTACTTGTTACAATACAACAGTTAACATGTAATCAGAGGGAATTCTATCTTTATGTGAAAGCTATTGAGAGAGCTAAAATTTTTAGTAACTGAATGGAGCACTGGACTTGAAGAGCTTGATTTATGAAAATAAAGGAGCTTGATCTTGTTTTAAAATAGTTTGATCATGGATAACCTGTTGTCTGAAAACAGTTTCAGGGACTTCATTTTTGCATTAAACAAATTAAAGGCTTCATTATTGTGCTGAATTCACTGACAACCCGATTGAGAAAATGGGACATACAAATTTATATTGCTTACCAGAGAAATAAGAAAGAGAGATGTACTTATTTTTCTCCTTATTTTTGTCCAAGTTCTATCGATCAATTAATTTTGTTATTGGTAATTGTCCACTTGGAAATTATCTTGGAACAACTGTATTAGACCATGACTTGTTTTCCGTATTATTTAATTTACTTAAACATAGCGCAATAGCATTGTCATGTAAAGATACTTACATTGTTTTATATGCATGCTTTGCTTGTAGGGAACTGGTGATCTAATGACTGCACTGCTACTTGGGTGGAGTAATGTAATGACTCTTTACAGTTTGATACCTTTGCACAATTTTGATCAGAATGCTCCATTTCGAATCATCCTTTCATTTCTAATCATCTTATCTCCTTTGTTATCCAGAAATATCCTGATAACCTTGACGTTGCAGCTGAGCTTGCAGTATCAAGTTTGCAGGTATTGCTTTTCTATATCTGCTAGAATATTTTGAAGTTTGCAGTATCAATGTTGTTCCATCTAATATCATGGTCTGAAGAATAAAATGCAGTACAGGAGGATGTTCTTGAATACAATACAGAATATGGTAGCTGAAATGTAATCTATATTAGAGCTTGCAACGTAGGGTTTGGGTTGTTTTAAGAGGGTTAGTATTAAGAGCATGTGCTAAATAAAGGCATGTCCATTCTGAATCTATCCTATGTTTTAGAAATGAACCCTGCAGGCGGAAACGTTCTAGTTCTCCATCCCTTGACTAGACGCTGGGAAAAATCCCTAACTAATAGAACACAGTACTAATAGAAGCCAGTCAGTTCTGCAGTGTGACCGCTACTACAATCTTTTAAATGTTCTGTCCAAAGCCACCACACCACAATTCCAAATGGAACCTTACTATCCATTTGGTATTGTGTTGTGCTGCTGTGAAAAGGTGTCAAATATCAATAAATAATTGTTTGATTCCTACCATAAGTTGATGGTACCAAATCACTTATTAGCTTCGCAGGGCATGATTACAACAATAACAAATGGACCCTTAATCCAGTGAGATTTAAATCTCCCAATCTTCTATATCAATAAGTTAATCTAATTGATTGTTGTATTTTTGCCACTGCTTTCAGGCACTTCTCCAGAGGACGATGAATGATTATAAAAGTGCTGGGCACGATTCCCAGTCTACTAGTTTGGAGATCCGATTGATTCAAAGTCAAGACGACATTCGCAATCCACAAGTAAAATTTAAAGCTGAAAAATACCATTGAATGGGTGATACTGATAGATATTTATTGAAACACAACTAATCCCCATAGCTTTCACTTGTACTATTTATTTTTGACTAGGTTGGTAAATCAAAATCAAAACGAAATTGTTACTATTTTTTCATGGTGGGGAGGGAAGGAATTCTGATTACTTGTTGTGTACTCTTGAATAATTTTTTTGCATCTCTCTGACCTTTTAATTAAAAATAATAGTAGATTTGGACAATTTGAGTAAAATATGATAGCAAGTCCCGGTCAAGGTTGTATGCACAAGATAGCAATATTCTGACTGTGTTCATTTTTGCTACGGAGACAAATGTCTCTGATAGTCAACTCTAAGTTTGAGTAAATCTCTTAACAACCAATATAGTTTAATCCTTTCAATCGAGATATTTGGTACTGATACTTTTTTTGAGAAATAAGTTTATCTAAATCATTAAAGGACAACTCATAAGAAGAGGATGGTTTTTGACATATAGTAGGTTGTATAATGGCTTCTTCTGTCTTGTCTCTCTTTGAGTATCTTCTTAAATCAGGTTTATTCAAATAGTCAATAGTTTCTTCTTAAATAATAGTCTCCTTTTGAACTCTCTCTTTAATAGGACTCGAACTATTTCTTAGAGTAAGGTCATCAGAATTATAAAAATGCACATTTTTTTTTTTCACAATTCACTTTTTTTTAATTATTAAATCCTTTTGAAGTAAATAAACTTGACTTTTTAGCAAATAAATAGTATGGAAAATAAAATGTGATATTTCTTTTGGGTGAGTATTTTAATCAAGGAAAAACTTTAAATCAACTAACTTGAAATTGATGACGATAATGTTTAGGATAAGAGAATGGATAATTATCTATAATAAATTGAACTTAATATATAATATATAAATTTGATCTTATTGAATGGTAATATATTCCTAAATTTATGAACACTCTCTTGGATCTCGTATTAAAGTGTCAATATCAATATTTTCTTGTTCAAGTCACGTAATTTTGGTAGGAGACTAAATAAGTAGCTCTTTAGGAGGTATTACAGTAGCTTCAATATTGATTTCTAAATTTGAAATTGGCTCCGTAAATTATATATATATATATATATAAGTGAATAATAATCTATCTATTAATTACTAATAAACAACTTTAATACTGAAATTGAATAATTGATCAAAAAATGTCAATATATCAATACCGATAAGTAACAATAAATTTAAAATTGAACTACTGTATTGAAGTAGAAATTGAGTAAACTGAACATCAATGATAAAAAGAATAAAAAAATTAGAAAAGATAACAAAAAATTAAACAACAATATAATTTTATAAGTAAAAAAATAAATTAAATATATCTAAAAATTTTTTGTTTGTTTATGACCTAGGGGTACTATTATATAAGTGATAAATATAAGAGAGGAGAGTCCACTGAACATCAAAGCAAGCATCAAAGTTTAAACCCGATACCTCAAACACCATGCTTCCATGTGCAACTGTACTTTATTATTTTGACTATGTTAACTTTTGTGTATGAAATATGACAAAAAATATATATTATATATAAACTAAAAAAATTTTAAAATAATTTCATACCTACCTAAAATTTTTTTAAAAGTCAAAGGAAGGGGGGAAGGACCCCTCTAAACCCATCCTTGAATTTGAGTAGGGAGATTTTAGAAGTTCCTTATGTTTCGAGTAAGGTTTATCCACTCGAAACTTGAGATTACTCTCCTTCCTCTTATATTTTCAATAACCGTAAAATTTGATCAAAATCTTAATTTTTCAGTGATATTATTTATCTACATTCTTGTTTTAATAATTAATTTTTTAATATATTAATTAATAATATATTAATAGTATTTTAAAGATTTTTAATTTATTTATGAAACAAGAGATTTGAATGCAAGCTTACATATTTAAGTAAAACACTGGTCGTCAAAAACAATATCCTAACTAAAAAGTATGGGCTTCAGTCATAATTAAATCGGAATATTAGTTTAAATTTTTTAATAATTCAAATAAGAAAAATTATGTTTTAATATTTTGAATGAACAAAAAAAAAGGGAGATTGTGTATAGTAGATTTTATAAGGATGATATAAAAATACTTTTGTTCAAAAATAATTTTTTTTAATTTAGATTGAAAATGTTTTTTTTACATAGTTATGACTAAAAAATGATTTTAAATGTGATCATCTTTACAAATTTCCCTAAAAATAAGGCAGGGGACACCTAAAGGCGTACAAATAATTTTGCCGACTTTTTCACCTTCAAGCGTGCCATGTAACTAGCGAAGAGTTTTGGAAAAAGTAAGAAAATGGCCACCTTTTTAATGTGTTGAATGAACTAATCTTATTTTAAAAATCTTAACAAAATAAATCATTAAATATGTGATATGATCATTTTATCCCATCATTTAAATATAACAAAACGATGCAATCGAAATACGATTTCAGAGTTTCTGTCTGACGATATTATTGCTTTTTACTTGTCGATCAGTAAATTATCAATTTCAGAGATTCATAATGTTAACTCTGACATTGTAATATCTTTTAAAATTATAAGTGTTATACTATTTTCTTAATTTCATGTTTTTTTCTTTCGAAAATAAAAAACTTAGATTTTTTATAGATTATAAACACGTATGTAGTTAAATATGTTAGTGTATGAGTTATCGACGGGTAAACATAGTTTAGAACTTTGTTTGAAACAGATAAAGTTCGAAAGTAGTTGTATGGGTATTTGTTCGAAAGTGTTGTGCGTAATTGAGTTTGAAAGTGTGTTAATTTGAGAATGTTTTAAAGTATCGTAATCTGCTGTGTTCGAAAGTATCTTAATTTAAAAATATTCGAAAGTGTCGTGATGAAAATTATTTGAAAGTGTGTTAATTTCAATATGTTTGAAAGTGTCGTGATGATCTTTATTCGAAAGAGGGTTAATTTGAGGACGTTCGAAAGTATCGTGATGATCTGTATTCAAAATTGTGTTAATTTGAGGATGTTCGAAAGTGTCGTGATACGTATTCGCAAGTATGTTCTATTGTCAGAGTTTGAAAGTGTGGAGAAGGGCATTGTTAACTCAATTTTAAAGTTTTTTTGTATAAATAATGTTAAGTTGGAACCATATATGTTCAAAATAATTTGAGGATGTTCAAAAGTGTCGTGATATACATTATGTTCGAAATAATATTTAGAATTCAAAAGTATGTTACTGTGTTTGAAAGTGTGTTTTTAAACTAGTGTGAAAGTATAGTTGGGCATAATATCAAGGTGGGTTTGAATATATGTAATTGGAATGTATTTTGACACTCGCTTTGAATGTGTTTCTATGAATGCTAGTATTGAAATTGATTTTCAGTTTGCTTAAACTTTCGTTTGTATAATTGGTTATATGTTTGGTATATTGTGTATTAATTAGGTTGCCAATGGCTAGTGAAAATTTGAAGATACCCATATAAGATCATTTTCCTACTGTGGTGACCAGCTTGTGTAGAAAAGCAGTCGTGGATGAGATCTGAGACAAGTTGACCAAAAGACAAAAAAAATTATTCAGACGTACTTGTCTTCGTAACTTCTTTGACATAGGGGATGTTCAATTCTCTAAAAAACTAATCCATCACATGCTTCTTCATTAGATTACGATCGATCCCAGTGTTGATGAGATGTGGTTTGCGTTTGGAGAAACACAAATGAGATTCTCTTGACTTGAGTTTGGATTTATCACAAGGCTGAATTTTGAATCCTATCCGATGTTTGAAGATGATAATGATCGATTGCTAAATGAGTATTTTGATGGTCATAGAGGAGTTATATTATGTGAGTTAGATCGTATTTATGCGGGTTTCAACTTCAACCAAATAAATGATATAGATACGGTGAAGTTGTCACTATACTATTTGATTGAGAGATGGTTGTTAGATAGACCTGGACATTACCATACTGACACATGGCTGTTATGGATAGTTGATGACCTTAACGTCTTCAATCAATATCCTTGGGGCACCATTGCATGGCAATTGTCACGCCCCGACCCTAGTCGGCCACGTGGCAATCGCCGCGAATCCCAGAAATACATTCTATTATTTAGAATGCACCTCTAGAACCCGCAAGGCATTAGTACCTGTTTTCAAA
>JAVXUL010000021.1:20731-42603 GCA_035590515.1 Trichilia minutiflora
CCATCTTCTGCCTTGGGGTTTTGGACGTCCCTGCATGCAACCACCAGTCTCACGACGGTGTCAACAAATTCCAACAAGAAATAATTTAAAATGCAGAGAAATTTATAATATATGCTTATTTTTTAAGTTAGAATTTTGTACTATACAAATATTTTCGATAAATGTATATATACACATAAACATGCGTATAATGAACGAATAGGTAGGATAAAAAAAATTCATTTATTTTGAACTATTTTTTAACTCGTACGTATATCTATTATTATTTATGTATAGTTTACATTAGGATTTGAATTTTGGTCCGCAAACAAAATGATCATAGAATATCACAATAAATGCAATAATTATTTAGAAAATACAATATATTCCATCAATGTATTTATTTATTTTTTAATAAAAAGGTGATGTAATTGATAATAAACCACACTTCGTGGCCAAAATGAGCAATAAAAACAATTTTTTAAGAAAAATGTGGCACCCACCCCATGTTGGAGATTTGTTAACACTTGTGTAAGGTTCAGACCATGTGTTATGTGGGGGACAAAGAAATGGGCCATAAAAGCATTAAATTTGAAATCATAATATTAAAGAAACCAATCTTAAAGACTTAGAGCTCGTAGATCAAAGAATCCCATAGCTCGTAGTAATATATCCTCATCATCTAATATTTTAGACCATACTCTAAACTATTTGATCCTTGTGGTTGTTCAATAATTTGTCCATATTTGTTTTGTGAATTTAGCTTTATATAGATATGTGTGTGTGCGTGTTTAACACGTACAAAAGGATTGTATTAGGGATAAGAGATTTTTGTAAATTGATTTTATGTAAATTGATCAAAGTCATTGTTGAACCAATGGGACACATTTTCCAACATGAAGATTGCTTCGTTCCCTGTAGGACTTTTCTTTTTAGGCTTGTGACCTTAACCCAAGCCCAATTTATACAGTTAATTGGATTGGGCTGATTTGACAAGCTAAAACTTCAAGGGTAGTTATAGTTTAAGGTGTCCAAGCTCATACCCTCATTCAAAAATCTTATAACTTCAGAGAAATCACTTCATGTTAAATATAAATATAAATAAATAAATAATCACCATAAAAATTATTATTATAAGTAAGGTAGATATTTTTGTTTATGAATAATAATTTGCATGCGGTCACACATAGAAGAACACAACTGATACTCTCTATGCCTTTTACTCCTTTCATCTCTGCTTTTCTCCTGCTGCTTCCATAAAAATTATTATTATTATTATTATAAGGTAGATATTTTTGTTTATGAATAATAATTTGCATGCGGCCACACATAGAAGAACACAACTGCTTCCTTCTTCTTCTTCTTCTTCTTCTTCATCATCTTTTTTTTTTTAATTGTTGTTGTACTTTGTATAAGGGGTAATAATTTAAATTATAATATGATTATTTAATACGAATTCAATATAATTAAATAGATTCGAATTTAAAAATTATGACACGAATAATAATCGAATTGTATTCATATCACACGATTAATAATGGTATCGGATTCGAATTTGACCTTCTAAATTCGTTTATTCGTTTAAAACACGACTAATTAAATGAATAATCGTGGTTTAATAAAAAATTATGTCTAAATAAATATTCATTTAATATAGTAATCTTATTTATTTATATTTGATATTTAGTTTATATTTAAATAAATAGTTAAGTAAATACGTTAAATTTTATATTGATGAATTAAATAAATTGAATCGAGTTAATGATTAAATTATATCATATTATATCATCTATTTAAAAAATAAATAACACGATTAATAAATAGATCGTATTCGAATTAAGGATTCTCGACACAATTAATAAACGAATCGAATTAGGATGAATATAAAAAATATTATAAATTTATTCATAGAACATGAATACGATATGTTTATTCGAATTGATGTTCTTACTTGCATATCAACATCTTATACAGAGTTTACTGTTAGATTTTTTAGGGATAACATTTTTTTTTGAATTTCATAAATAGTTAAAGAAGAATTGATTTGGAATCCAAGTGTTTGGTATCATTATGGATCTGTTAAATATTTGATAAAAAATTTCAACTCCAATCCACTTATTTTAAAATTAATAACTTTGTTTTATTTTTATGTACATAATAAATGTTTAACCAAAAAAATTTAAGATATCGATAAATATTAAATAGTAATGTGTGTTTGGTTATTTATGCACAAGGTTCGTATCAAATAAATTGGTTTGTGTGAATTAGGTCCAAATATAAACAAAAATGTCGACATCAAATGAATTTGTTATACAAATCAAATTTAAATAATTTTTTTTTCCTTAAATTTAAATAAAAAATTAATTTTTATAATCTAATAATTGATAGTGTCATCTACATGATTATCTATGTTATCTTCAACCTGTTGTTCATCTTGAATTTAATCATCCATATGATTCTCAATCTAACCATATACTGTTATAGAAGGAACTGGATCACTGTTAACAGATGAATGTGAATTCTAGAGAATTGTCTTTTTTGTCTTTTCGATGTCTTCAACGGTCTGACTCTCCATAAAAAACAATATCTCGACTTCTCAGAATCTTCTTATCAGTTGAATCATATAATTTGTAGCCAAGCTTATCAGAACTATAACCGAAAAAAATACATTCTTGTGTTTTGACATCTCACTTAGACCTCTCATCTTTTGGAACATGAATAAAGGCTTCACAACTAAATACTCTCAAGTGATCATAGGAAAATCCTTTCCAACCCAAACTCTTTTTGGCACATCATCATCTAGAGCAACAGAAGAGATAGATTAATCATATGTACTGTTGTATTCAATGCTTCACCCTTAAAGGATTTTGATAATTTTACATATGAAATCAAATATTGAACTCTCTCTACAAATGTCTGATTCATTTATTCTACTATACCTTTTAACTAAGGTATCTTGGGTGATGTTTTTTGATACCTGATATTTTATTATTTGTAATACTCATCAAAAGGACTAATGTACTTATCACCATTATCGATTGAATACATTTAAGTTTTTTTCTTATTTTTCTCTTAATCAAAATTTGAAATTGCTTAAATGCATCAAATAGTTGATTGTTAGTACATTAGTCTTAAACTTTTCTTGAATAGTCATCAATAAAAATTACAAAGTAAGCTACATCGTCAATCGTTTTCGTAGGCATTAGATCACAAATATCTGAATACACTAACTCGAGCAATTTGAATTTTCTTAAAGACGAATGACTTCTGAAAGAAGCTCTTTTCTGTTTTCTTACCAAATAATGTGCACATTTTTCAAGCTTCGCCCCTTTTACTTCAGAGAGTATATTTTCTTGATTAATATATTCATTCCCTTCTTACTTATGTGACAAAGTCTTTTATGCTATAATGCAATAACAACCTCTACTACATTGCACATATCTTTTGAAATTTTAGCTTGCAGAATATATAAAGAAGAATGCTTAATACCTTTAGTTACCATCAATGATCCTTTGATTAAATTTCACTTTTTGTCAGCCTTATAACTGTGATATCCATTACCATCAAGCTTTTTGATTGAGATCAAATTAAGTCGAATATCAAGTGCATGCTTAACATCTTTGAGAAGTAATGATATTCCATTTTTAGTTTCTAAACTAACTTTTCCCACACTCATTACTTTAATCAAGTCATCATTGTCTATCTTCAATAGTGTATAAGAAATGAAAAATTCTCTTCTAGAAGTGATATGATAAGATGCTTCACTATTGATAATCCAACTCGACTCACCATATCTAGCATTCACGCTATTATTATAGCATACAATGACAAACTCATTTGACACATTAGCAACTCGATCATCTTTGTTACGATCATTCTTTTTTTTTTTACCATTGTCATTCTTCTTTTCTTGTTTTAACTGAAAACAACTGTTTTTAATGTAATCCATCTTACCACAATAATGACACTCAATATTCTTCTACCATGATCTTTATTTGTTTTGTTCTTGTTTTTATCTCTTGGACTTCTGCTCTGACTTCTTTTCCCATTCTCTGTAATGAGGACTTCTAAATTTGATGAAGAATCCTGAGATTTTCTTCTAATTTTCTTATTCAAGATCCCGTTCTTAACAAAATCCATGATAACTATACCATCAAGAGCTGAATTATAGAGCATTATACAAAAATCTCTTAAGTGTTCAGTAATGTATTAAGCAACCACAAGCCATGTATCTCATCTTCACATTTAATTTTTATCATTAAAAATTAATCCAACAATCCTTAAAACTCATTGAAATGATTTGAAATTGATTGATCATCTCTATATTTTAAATCATAAGTTATTTAATTAAAAATATTTTGTTGTTACCTGTTTTTCTCACATAAAACAATTCAAGTTTATTCCAAAAAGTTTCAGCATGTGTTTCCTTGTTAATATAATTCAAAATATTATCATTTATAAATTATCAAATGAACCCATATATAACTTTATGTTCAAGAGTCTAATTAGAATCACTCATATTCTTGGGCTTCGATTCACTAAATACCGGTAAATGCCAATGTTTCACATATAACAGATCTTTCATTTTATCCTTTCAAATATGATAATTTGTTTCATTCAAATTAACTATTCTGTTTGTACTTGATTCCATCATTTAATTAAATATAATATCAATTAAGCTCTGATAACACTCTATTGGGAAAATAATTATGAAATTTCCTCTTTGATTGAACATGTGAGGAACCAAATAAATACATCAAATGCAAATATAAAAAATAAAACAATGATCAACATAAGGCAATTTTTAACGTGAAAAATTTCTCCAATTTAAAAGATAAAAACCACGAGATCATTCTCGAAATTAACCCAAATCTTCACTATAAATCTTTAGGTACAAATCTAAATCCAATATATATAAAACTTATCTCACAATCATTAATAATAATAGAGTAAACACTCCCAACAATTACATGTGAATATCAACCCAAAAACAATTTAAAAATAATAGAAAACAAATTCTTCTCACCTAAAATAAACACTTTCAAAATTACTTCTAGATTTGAGTTATAATTATCCAAACGATGAATCAATCATTCAAATTGAAGAGTAAAATATCCTGAACAAACTTGTAAAATTTTAACTTGATTGAATGGTGAATCAATTTTTGATCGTTAGAAAAACAAAAACTGCACACATAAAATTTTTTTTGAAAGTTTGTCGTTGTTGCTACCCATTTGCCCCTTTTGCTCACTCTCTTTCTTTTTGCAATTGAATTGTTATTTATATTCGAGTTAATAAAACCTATATAGGTTGGGATGGAAATATATTAGGCAAAGCTTAACAGATATTTGAGTGAATAATCAAAACCTTTTTTTGTTAAAAACTCTATTTCAAAAAGGTCTACTTGTAAAAGCTCTACTCTAAAAAGTTTTACTTGAAAAGTTCAATCAAACATACTTTTAATTTGTAATTTGTTAGTCTCAACTTTATTGTCTTGTGGAAAAACATTCGTGCAAGTTTTTTCTTTTGCAATCTGATCTTTGTATGGCAGTAATGCATCAAATTGAATTTATGTTTCCATTTCTTGTAGCTTGGAAAAAGCTCTGTGCAACCTTTTGTCCTACAGGATATGTTGTGCACATTTCGTATACATTTATTAATAATTGTGTTGGATAATTATTGATTTTGGTATACTGTTAATGTGTAATTAAATCATATCTAATGAAGATTATGTACCACTTCTGATAATTAACTATGTATAACCTAAACTGCTTTACTTCTAGTCATATATGCTACCAAACTCAGGCTCATAAAGAAGAGCTCCACGAAGAAACAACTCCATAAAAAAGAAATGGAACTTCATAAACCTGCCAAAAAACCTGAATCTTTGGATCACACTCCACGCTTCTCTGTTTTACATGTTCTTTATACGGCATACCACGATTCACGAAATCATGTTCCCTCACTAACAAGAATTGTGCAAATAGGAACGGCTAACTTACATGGTGAACATTGTAAATAAGCTATATATGTGATTAAAGTAGCTTTTAATCCAAAATTGTCAAGGGTAGGAGGATTGGTAATTGATAAATATTAGTTGCCAAGAAAAAGAAGTTACTTGTCAAAATACTTTTTAAATTGTATATTATTAAATTTTAAAAAATAAAATAATTTTTGATAATGATTATTTCGTATATTCTTTTAAAATAATATGTGAAATAAATGTGTTTATCACATATTAAAAAAATGAAATTTTTAGAAATATAAAATGATATTTTATAATTATACTAAAAGTAAATGAAGAATTTATTTTTTACAAAATTTTGTGGGCTATTTATAAAATTGCATAATTGCTTTTTAAATACAGTTTCTATCAAATAACATATGTTAACCGTAAAATATTAATATTAAAAAAATATGAGATGAAGGTTATTATCTATTACTTTTAATATACTGAAAATAAATTAAAATTTTAGAATATTAAAAGTGTTTTATTTTAATTATGTAAGTAGGGATATATTCAAAAATAAGAAAGAGAGATTATGAATTCAGGTTAAAATTATATATAAATAATAAAAATTTTGTAATTTTAAAATATTAACAATAGTATGGTAGTTAGTTCAAATAACAGTTTATAATTTTTTAACATCAAATTATTTGAGTGCAACTTCATTGAAATTTTAAAGTTTTCCTCCGTTAGTGCACGTGTAGACCTCTTGCTTCAATTCGTCATCCATGACACATGCATGCCCCCTGTCCATATTTTTTTAATCAAAAAGAAACCCAAAATGTAAGAAAAGTTGGACCTGCCTTTCAATTCAGAAAAAATAACCGAAGCGACGATTCTCGCAAAGGAAGAAAAACAACTACGGTCAAAATTGAACACTTATTTGCTATCTTGCTTCCCCAGATAACCCCTGCCAATATTCCGATTGGATAACTTGTTCAACTTCATGGCTTTGGTATATAAAAGAGAGAGAAGAGAGAAGACAGATTAAGGCAGAATACCATCAATCTCAGCAAAGCATTTGTTTCGACAGAATTCAAGAGAGACAAATGGCAGAATTATTCATTAAGCAGGCAAAGCAATATGCCGAAGCTCGACCAAACTACCCAGATGAATTGTTCCAATTCATTGCATCCAAGACACCACAACACGACCTTGCATGGGATGTTGGTACCGGAAGCGGACAGGCCGCTGCCTCCGTAAGTCTTCCATTTTTTAATTTCGCATGACTTATTCATTTATTCAATAGCCACATTCATTTGTACCAATATCAGATCAGGCATTTATTCATTTATTTGAATTTTTAAAAATTAGTGATATCGATTTAATTTTGCTCAGCTCGCTAGGATCTACAAGAATGTAATAGCCACAGACACAAGCTCAAAGCAACTTGAATTCGCAACTAAGCTACCTAACATTCAATATCAGGTGACTCCTTCAACAATGTCCATCAATGAGAGTGAACGAACTGTAGGAACCCAATCAAGCGTGGATCTCGTGACAATTGCTCAAGCCATGCACTGGTTTGATCTGCCTCATTTCTACAAACAAGTCAAATTCCTACTTAAAAAACCCAACGGAGTGATTGCTGCCTGGTGCTACACCGCCCCTGAAGTCAATGAATCAGTAGACGCGGTTTTCAACCCCTTTTACAGCGTTATTTGTGGTCCATTTTTGGAAGGACCGCCTAAATTGGTGGACGACCAGTATAGGACCATTAATTTCCCTTTCGATCCCGTGGATGGAACTGATAATACGGGACCGTTTCATCAGTTTGTCATAGAGAAGTTGATGGATCTAGATAATTATTTTACATACCTGAAGTCATGGTCAGCATATCCAAGGGCCAAGGATAAGGGCGTGGAGCTTCTGACAGATGATGTGTTGGAAAATTTTAAGCATGCTTGGAATGAAGATGGACAGCGCAAGAAGGTGGTACGGTTTCCAATTTATTTGAGGATTGGAAAAGTCGGAAATGATATATAGTAGGAATGTTTCAACGGATCGGAGATATATCAGCAATAATTAATAAGTGATACCAATTGTTTCATGTTGCATTCCTTGTCATTCGATTAAAGAAGTGATTGTATTTACATTTTATCTGATGGTTTTCTATATATATGTCTCTGTAAATGAGACACTCGGTAGTTGGTACCACAAATGTAAACCAATAGACATTCTTACTCGTCAACATTTGAGTAAATTATCCGATTAATAATAGACCTTAGTGTTTCATCTGTATTTATTTTATTAAATATTTTTCCAACTTGGCAAACTCAAGTTCCAAACTAGTGCCCCTTGGCTGTTGAATCCAAAATCCTTGGACCCAAGCTTTTCACCTGGCCAGTATTACGGAATTGAATCCCCAGATTTATCCATTCACTTTGCATACATAATAGTCTTGCAAATTAGTTACTGGTATTACAGAAGTTAAAGTCCATGCATTTTTTAAGTCATCAGTGGACACTAGGTAAAAATACGAACTTTGAGCACTCTTGAATTTCAGGTAACGGGGAGTACCGAATCCGAATCCTGGAAAAAGAATACTAAAAAGAAAGGGACCTTTCGGTGAGCGCGAAACTTTTTGGACCTGTAAATGCCACGATAGACGATAGTCGAAGAAATAACCCACTCAGGTCTCTAACCGTCGGATTATCACGAAAACACCATGGCCGCATATTCGATTATCAAAATTCAAAATCAAATAAAACGAAGTCGTTTCGATAGAGGGGTTTCACGAGTTTCTTCTGCAGATTGAAGAGGGCTCTTGAAATAAAGCAGAAAGCAAAATTATGGTGTGCGCTTTCAGGCTCTTGCTCCTTTCTGGAACTCGGGTTTACAGCAATCCAATAACCCTAATTCCGTCATTTAGTACCAGAAGCTCCGTACTATTGCCATGCCATTTTTCATCATCCTTCACTTCAACGCACACTCAGCTTGCATTTCACCCATTTTCTAAACAAGGTAATAAATTTCATTTTCCTCTGCACTCGTCCAATGGTAACGATAATCACGGTGGTTGGAACAACAACAACAACAACAACAATCCTTTTGGTTCTTGGTGGTGGCAAGAGGGAAATGATTCTTTAGGGTCTTTTTACCCCGTTCTCTTATTTTTATTATCGCTTCTGCTTTGTTTCTGCCACCTACAATTAGCCATAGCATTTGCAAAAACTACAACTTCTCAAGATAAGGATGAATACGATGCCGTTTGGGAAGTCAAAGGAAGCAAGTGGACCAGGCTCATCCCTGATTTTTCAAAGGATGCATTTGTTGTTGCAACTGGAAATGCAAGCATTTTTTCATTATCATCTTTGTTATCTGTCGGCAATTTATGGTCTCACTGCAAAAACCTCTTTACGAAACTTATGCTACCTGAAGGTTTTCCCGACAGTGTTACCAGAGATTACTTGGACTACTCTCTTTGGCGAGGAGTACAGGGCGTTGCCAGCCAAATTAGTGGTGTCCTCGCTACGCAGGTATTCTATTCTATTTAAGATAACAGTCCCCTGTTTGAAACTTTTTCTGACAATTAAAAATCACTTTTTTTTCCCCTTAAATGCGTGAGATAGGCATTGCTTTATGCGGTTGGATTGGGTAAAGGAGCTATTCCGACTGCAGCTGCCATTAATTGGGTGCTTAAAGATGGAATTGGGTATCTGAGCAAAATTATGTTGTCCAATTTTGGAAGGCATTTCGATGTTAATCCCAAAGGCTGGAGATTGTTTGCTGATCTTTTGGAGAATGCTGCCTTTGGATTAGAGATGTTAACTCCTGTTTTTCCGCACCTTTTTGTTATCATTGGGGCTGCTGCAGGTGCTGGACGCTCAGCAGCTGCTCTCATTCAGGTAACACTAAGTTAGTGTTATTGACAGTGAATTCTAATATGCCTATGGTTGGATTTTGTTGTCCAAGTTACAAACTTTGTTATAAAAAAGGCTGAGTTCCCGACAATTGCATGTTATGATCATGTTGCAAAATAAATTAAAATTACGTGGTGATAATTGGGCAAATTTCCTAATGAGGTCATTTATGTTATTAGTTAATCAGATAGTTTAGGCTTATGATGCCCAATGTATATTGTATTAGCTATTATGGATGAGAACCCTTATGTTCTTATTCTTCAGTTTATATAGATAAGGAAATTGAATAATATATTGCTAAAGCAAATTAACATAAGCTTCAAATGAAAATGACAGATTTAACTGCTCACTGTCTATTAATTTCTTTTTAATCCTAATTTTAAGCTTATTTTTTCCCAGATGCTGTTATATTTTGCTTGGCATTTGCCATTGTAACACGTATGTTGTCTTGTTTGCATTTGTTGATCAATAAGAGTTATGATGGAGCTGTTTATGTTCATTTTATTCTAAAACTGAAATTCTGTTAATTTTTTTCTACTTTTGAAGAATTCTATCATCTGAAAATGTTATGGTGTCTCACTGTTCCCTTTCATTGATCAACCGTATAAATAATGTATATTTACTGAAAGCTGACAGTCATCAACTCACAGGCTGCAACAAGGAGCTGCTTTTATGCTGGTTTTGCTGCTCAGAGGAACTTTGCTGAGGTGAAATATTATTGTACTTGTCATTTATCAGCTAAATTCTAAACTATTGCTTCACTAGCATACATTAAGCTGCCCCGGTCTACTAGTATATTTTTTTCTCAAAGGAATTATTAATTTTAGGTAATTGCTAAGGGTGAAGCTCAAGGAATGGTAAGCAAGGCTATTGGTATCATGCTTGGTATAGCATTGGCAAATCATATAGGCTCATCTACGCCTCTTGCTCTTGCTTCCTTCGGTGTTGTGACATGGATTCACATGGTCTGTAATCTGAAGTCATATCAGTCCATTGAACTAAGGACTTTAAATCCCTATCGTGCAAGTAAGTCTCCGCTTTTGTTCTTTTGTTGTTTCTTCTGCTGTTTATGGAAGAAGTGATGTAGTAATGATTATTATAGCTATTTAAGTTCCAGGCTGGTTTGACTTTGTGAAAATTGACCCAAACTGCACTTTTTATCAATTGGATTGTATCTACCACCAACACACTTTACTATTCCAGTGTGATATCTTTTCAACTTGGGTATTCTTAACCACTAAGAATTGCACGTATAACATAGTGAAATCAATAGATTAAGCTCATCATCATTTCTATAGTGGAGATTTTTCCTACACTAATATACTACTGTTACAACAGGTTTGGTTTTCAGTGAATATCTCCTTAGTGGCCAAGCTCCTCCTGTCAGAGAGGTCAATGATGAGGAACCACTTTTGCCAGCTTTGCACTTTCTTAACAGAAAGTCTGCAGAGAAAGTAAGTTACTTTCTATTTGTCTTCCCCCTATTATTAATGGTTCAATGATGGAGAAAACAAAATTATGGATGGACAATAATCCATAAGATTGGAAGGTTACGTGTTTTTATCCCATAGAGAAACTGACAAATGCAACAGCATTGATTCACTTGACTTGCCTGATGAATCCTGCATTATCTTTATTATTAGGTGCAAGTCTTGCATATCTTTGTTAAAATTAATGAATAGGCAGTTCTTATATTTTTGCAAGTTTTACTTATTCGTAAGGAAAGAAATAGCATATCAAAATCTTGTGTAAGACTTGTTCCAAACAATTATGAATTTGAGTAGTGATTTAGTGACTTTGGTAGGGAGGAGGGGAGGAGGGAGAGAGTGTGAGAGAAGCATAGATTTGAGAATTGACAGACCTGAAGAAAGCTAATACTGGCTTTCATTTCAGGGTGATTTAAATTTCTTGTTCCTAATTCACTTTCGAGAACATCATGTTGGAGCAATCTCTTAAAATGATAGTATATGCGCATCTGGCTAAGAGATTAAAAATTGCAAACAGACGCTCCTTGCTATGTCAGAGTTTAGAAAATGAACCTAATAACAATGCATACATATAGCTTGTGTTGTAGTTGTTCTAGCTTTAAGGTCATCCGAGTGCAGATGCATCGTTACTGCTGCTTGTTTATAAATTCAGGTCCTTGATTCTTGCCAGTTTCTTGATGGCAGGCAGGAGCCTGGCCTATGGATTCACCACAAGGTGATTAAAATACGAACCCACTCATCTAAATATCCTTCTTATTCCTCTATTGGTACTTTGGGAAATAGATCGAACCAGGGTATTTATCTAATCTTATAATGCCTAAATCTGTACCATGACACTCAACTAGTCTGTGATTGGGGTGGGGATTAATTGTTTTGAAGATTAGACTATTCTCTCTAGTGAGGCAGAGTATAAGAATTACAGCCATCTGTAAATTAGTTGAATTATTAACTGTTAAATAAAAATCTGATTAGTGAATATCCATTTTTCAGTCACAATTGGTTGTTCTATCTTCGGAAGCAAAGAATGCTGCTGCTGAGATTGAGTATCGGCTGCAGCTTGGATCGAAGCTGAGTGATGTTGTCAAAAACAGGGAGGATGCTCTTGCATTATTTGATTTATATAAAAATGAAGGCTACATTTTGACGGAGCATGGCGGAAAATTCTGTGTAAATAACTTCTCCCTTGGCTTCTCATTATATTTTTAAATTTGAGTTTATTTTCTTTTCTTATTGCCGTGCTCATAAATAGCCAATTGCTCTCCATCACAATCTAGGTTAAACCCCCATGATTGATGTTTTGCCATCAGAAATAAGAAAATCTAAATGCTTCATTCTAGGAATAGTTTTAACTCTCGTTTGTCTAAATGAGTAGTATGTTTGCATAAATAATCCACTTTTCAGAACTAAATGAGTAAATTCTTCAACGAGGGAAATGTCTAGTCCTTGGTGTTTATGTTGGGTGTTATTGGATGGCAAAGCCTTATGTGTGGCCATGATTAGAAAGTATGTTTCCCTTTAAACTCTTCTAGTTTATTTTGTTTTTGATTCTTTATGGTGTAAGAAAGGAGAAAAATATTAAGCAGTGACTGTCAAGGAGTAACTTAGAAAGTTTGTTAATCTTTAATTGCAAGAATGAATTGACATGGAAAGATGTTAAAATTTGTCATTTCTTTGCCCCATTCTAGAGGCATGTAGTTAAAGGTGAAAAATTAATGTACAAAATTGTTTTTGATGTTTTAGTACAATTACTGGCTTTGATCAGGTTGTGCTCAAAGAAAGTGCTTTACCCCAAGACATGCTGAAGTCGTTGTTCCAAGTCAATTATCTTTACTGGTTGGAAAGAAATGCGGGAATAGTAGCAAGAAGTGCATCTACTGACTGCAAACCAGGTGGAAGGCTACAAATATCTCTAGAGTATGTGCAAAGGGAATTCAACCATGTCAAAAGTGACAGTACATCAGTGGGTTGGGTTACTGATGGACTCATTGCAAGGCCTTTACCAAATAGGATTCGTCCTGGTTATGTAGAGTCTTCAACGGCAAGCTAATATGACCCTTTTTTTAATTGTTTGTCTTTCCATGAGCTAGCAAATGAAAAACAAAATACTTAGGAGATCGTGATCAAAACTCTCTGAAATGTTGACATGTGTCTTTGTTAAACTAGTCATTCTTGGTGTAAATGTTTTTATAGGCAGAAAAGTTTGATAAATAGAACAGCTGGGTAATGACATATAACAAGTAAAAGCAGAGTAAGTGGCCCTCCGTTCATCCATAATGGATAGATAGTCTGACCACTCCAGCTGATGGTAACAAATGGATGTCAGAAACCAGTAAGTTTTTGTTTAAGAAATGGTGGAACTGTTTATCTGAAATCATTGAGAGCACTCTGTTGACAATAGTTTTACGCATTGATTTTGCACGAAGGTGCCCATATGAATACATTAGTTGAATCTTCTCTTCTCCCTGTATATATGTTTGGCTTCTTTCTCTTTTTATTTTTTTTAATTTTTTTGGGTTATTCTGTCACTTGTTTTATCAATAACATCCCAGAATTCGATACATACCGAAATAAATTGCTATCAAAAATTTGAAAAATTAATTCTTGCTTTAATATTATAATTGTAATATCCTAATTTTTAGAATGTATAGTGTTGAGGTGTAAAATGGAGCAAGTGACTGATTCTCGTGAACTGGAATTTGATGGATCGATTCTTTGGGTTTTAACTTACAAGGTTATGTCTCTAATTCTTAAAAAACGGTAATACACCTAAAGTAACGTTAGGTGTATTTTTCGACGGAGAAATTCTGATACTTAAGTTAGTAAAAAGGTGTAGGAAAAAACTATAGAAAAGAGAAAGAGAGATAGTTTAGGTTGGCTTTTTGTTATTTTGTGTGTGGAGAGAGAGAGATACCTCAAAAGTCTTTAGTCCCAAAAAAAATCATTTTTCTTTATTTTTGGTTATTGCCTTTTTTGAATGTAACTTTCCATCAAAAAATAGAAATGATGGGATATTTTAGCCCTTGGACAGTACGTTAGTCGCATTTCATTTATGTTAACGTTACGTCAGATTTAAGAACCACAAAATCTGTCACTGTTGCGCCATCTGAAGTTGACAGGTGATAGGACAAATAGCTCTTAGTGGTTAGGCAATTCTTTTGGTCATAGACTTTCTTGTGCTTTCCAATCATTCCTATTTTTAAATACTGTAGATATATGCGGGTCGGGGATCAGGGGTTATTAGAAGTATGCAAGCTTTCCTCCTGAACCGACATGGACACTGTTGAGTCTTCAAATTACATAGTATCTTATTGCGGATGCGATTGCGTTCATTAAGGTGAAAGGTATTAGGTCAAGTTTTATATCTTCAAGGTCGGGGATGCCAGATACCGGTGAAAAATTCCCCCACGTATGCCTCCTACTTTCTACCTAAATATACAGTCCCTCAGTTTTTGACGTGAGATTTGCAAGACTCTCGTCAGAAACTATAGCCTGATGATGTGGTCTTTAGAGAGCTATTCATTTAAACGGGTTAGGGTTTTTTGTAAGCTTGTGAAGGCGAAAAGGTCACCCTTGATGAGACAACTGGTATATTGACAGCGCCATCTTGCCATTAATGACGTTCATTGATGGTGTCCTTGATGTTATGGCTGATTTGTCCTCATTTGGACCCTTTGATCTTGCATTATTAATCGTTGTCTATGCAAGAGTCATCTCGTAAGTCCCCTACTAGTTGGTGCCATTTCGATTCCCAATAAAATTTAAATGCTTGGCCTTTAGAGGACCACGTGTCATGAATTCCTTGGCCCATTGTCTGATCCTTTCTTCAATTAAAAAGCTCATTTATGGGGGTTAAACACATGGCTCTCTCCCAGCTGTCCAAGGATCAATAGTGCTAATCAAGGCCTTCTCTTGCATAAATAGCCTATTCTTCTTGTCTTTTTCACCCTTTGCGACCTTAAGGACTTTGTTGTCAAGCATTCTATGTTTTCTACTTCAACATTTTATGCTACTTGTATTGGTTCTATTCTTTTTTGCAGGTGTCCGTTCTTTATCTACTTCGCAAACGCATAACCCTTACAAACTCCAACCCAATCTTCACTCACAAAGGCTTTATTTTTTCTGTATAGTAAAATAGAGGTATAGTTTGCCAGTTTTTTGATTCCACAATGAAATAATTGGTCAACTATGGGTTTTAATATATTTGCACTTACAAGTCTAGTAATAGCCAAATTTTTTAGAAGCCTACGATTTTTGCTATCTAGGACAGGAAGAAAGCAAATTGTGCTCCAGTGAGAAGGAAATGGGTATCTTGTATTTTTGGACTGCTTGTGTTGGCTCTGTTCTTTTTTGTAAGTGTCCGTTATTCATCTTTTTATGAATGCATATCCCTCGATTTTTTTTCAAAGTGAGATTCATTTCTGTTACAGAAATAAGAAAAATAATCCGTAGATTTTTCTTCATTTTCTTGCTCGAGGACTATCCCAAAATAGGGTTTGGCTATTAGATTTTATGGGGATGTAGTTTCTAGACAAAGGGAGAAGAATTTCTGACATTGTTGGGTTAGGATTTTAGAGTTTTTATTTGTGTTGATATTTGTTTTGGTAGGTTTTTGTTTCTCACTGGCTGATAGTTTTCGAAGATTTCGCAGTAAAAAGAAAAAAATGACCAATAATGAAGCTTTAACAAATATAGATTGTAGTGGAGTGTGGTCTACTGACGTTCTCATCAGTGCTCAGGAGAGTGGAGATGATGAAAGAATCGCTTTAGAATAGGCTCAAGCCAGGGATCTCATTGAGGTAGACCGATATCCTTTAACCGTCACCGAGGTGGAACTATATGCCTACAAGCAAATGTTAGAGATCCTTGACAGTGTGCAGCTTCAACTGTCAAAGTTAACAAAAATCTTAAGCACTCTCGTATTAGGGAAGGTGGCCCTGAACTAGGAGTATCTGCTATTGGGGACCCGACTTTCCCTTCAACGATATTTCGTCAGGATATTCGAGACAATTAAGATCCTCCCTTAACAACTTCTGAGTGGTATTTTCTTGTTGAAGGCCGATAAAGATAGCTTTGCCTCCACCCTGAACAAGGTGTTGCATCTGTATAGCCTCAGGAAGAATCCCAATCATTACCCGGGGTTATATTATTTATAGGCGCGTCAAGGATACTAGTTAAAGATGAAAGGGAATTCCTCCTATAACAAGGACTAGAAGGACCATTGATTTATCGTTAGTAGAGACTAGGCTGAAACCTCTCAGAATTTCATTCCCTCTACCTTCTAAAAGATAAGTATGTGAACCCTCCGTTGTTTTGACGAATAGTTATGTCAACGGTTTTACTGACTGTATATTCCCTGTGCAGATGTGGGGAGAGAGCAACTCGATATCCTAGTTGGTCTCGTGGATAAACTATTGTCACTACCCGTCCTAGATGCCAAATTCCTCATAAGCATAAAGAGCTTGGTAAGGTCGAGATTGGTATTCAGGGTGGTGACAACGAACAAGTTCTTCAAGTAAAGGCACAAACGAATAAAGGTAAATCCGCTTCAGTCGATCTTTTAATGTTTAATTTATTTTGTTAATATGTTTTGACAATGGCTTCCTTTTATAGCAGTAGAGATTGGGGGTGATCCCTAACAGGGAAAAGATAGAAAATGATCGATATTTTAAAAGGTCTGCTATCCAAAGGGGCATTTAAGGTAGTGACAGTCGTCAATTCCCAGGCCAATGCCCCAACTGCAAAAGGCTCGATAAAGGAGACCCCAAAAAAGGCTCCCGAGAAGGGAGGAAAAAATTCGAACACCCAAAGAAGAAGGGCTTTACAATCAAGGAACTCACAGAAGTTCAAAAGAGATATTCCCAGGGGGTGACCAGGCCCAGGCTTAAGATAAGGGGAAGAGGCTCATAGAGCCGGAGTAGGCCAAGGCAAGGAAGAAAAAGAAATCCTATAGCCCACTCCTTTCCTCTTCCCCCTTCCTCAGGCCACTCCTTTCCTCCTTCCCCCCAACCAAAGGGTTAACGCTTCGAGCCATGAGAATGGCGCATCAATCCCCCAAGCCTCGGGATCAGAGACATAAAAGATCACTGAAAAGGGTCAGGTCTCGGGATCAGAGGCAAAGAAAACCATTGGACAAAGCTAGAAAGAGGAGCAATAGAAAGGCCAAGACGAGGGCGGGGAGGTCCAAGTAATCAAGGGAATCTTCTTTAAAGACCTCTTTGAGGGGAAATAAGGAGATTTCAAGAATTTTCTTTCCTTGATCAATCACATTCGAGAAGTGATTTTTTCGAAGAGGGTGAAGGGCATGGTTGAAGTAGATCTAATAGAGGCCCTCGAGTACATAAATATGGGCGCATAGGATGAGTTCTTATTACAATTAACTCAGTAATTTTTGGTGTAGGTGTTTGATTTGTTTTGCTCATACTTATATTTTATCCTAACTAGAATGCCTACATGCTGGACTTATTCAAAGAAGCCTTGCAGAATGCAGTGTCCACTCAGTGCAGGTTTTTGAGATGGTGAAAAAGCTGGAGGAAAAAGCAAAGAAGAAAATTGCAAAGGCACGGGAGGAGGTAGCTAAAGAAAAGTCAAAGCTCGCGGTTAAAGTCTTAGCCCTTAAAGCGGAGAGGTCTCAATGGATTGCAGAAAGAGAAACTTTGGAGTTAAGAATTTTGGTTACTGAGACCAAAGCCCAGACCCTGACAACCGCAGATGAAAAATTGGGGAGGGAGAGGCTAAAGATTTCTAGTCAGCACAACAAGTTGATTGACTTGTACCGATCTCTCAAGGCGGAAGAGGACATACTAAAAGAGCATATGTCAACGACTTTGTCAGACATCATTATTAAAGAAGAAAAATATAGCCAGATGTCGACTGAACATAACTCTTTGGGGGACCAGTATAAGGAGGTGTACAAGTCCTTGGAGGGATTAAAGAAAGAAATGAAAGAGGTCCCAGTCCAACTAGAGTTACGACGAAGAGGTCAATAAAAGCATGGATCTGACAAGCTGCTTTTTCCTTCACATCTATCTAAAAATAAACCTGAGCTGATTGTTCGACCTACTGGCCGTGAAGCTCCAAGAACCTCATAGATGTAGGCTTCTGATACTTCTCCCAAGGCCTCTACCCATACCACTGACGCGGTTGTTAATGAGGAGAGGCGAAGGGCTGAAGAGCACCCAGAAGTTATCATAGCAAGCAGGCTCTCTGAAGCAGCTGCTATAGGCACAGAAGCACATGGTTCTCAGGCTTCAGCGCCTAACGAAGAAACCATGCCTGCCCCCCAATCCCATGATTCACTGGTGGAGGTGTCTTTCTCTGATGAGGATAATATTAAAAATTTGTAATCCCACCAGTATATTTGTATACTTAATACATTTTTGGTATACACATTATTCTTTGTAAACTCACGTACATGTAATATTATGACACTTTTTTATATGAAATTTGTAAATATTGACACGTCTGTAACGTTGTAACCATTCTTTGATACAATATTAATAAAGGGATTTATTTTTTTCTTATGCATTCTTGTTTGTCTTTCTTTCGACCCTTAATTGTCTTTCTTCCAACATCTGATAGTAATAATCTCATAATCGCACATCAGATAACACCTGATAATCCTCCTAATATTTGATTATTGTTCTAACATTAGATAATTAACTAAATCTTCACTGCGCACTAACAATTTTATAATGAACTATCTCAGGATCAGGACCAAACTTGGGGGAGGGCCACTTGAGGTCGCTGTCTAAGGGAAAAGATCAAGATCTCAACCAGGGAGAATATTACTCCACTCATCTAACCTAAGAACCAACGTTCAGTAAGAATAATGGAGGTGTTTAATCAGGGGATCCATCCTCGTTTCTTCCCATCCATAACAAATATAAGCACTTGACACGTGGGTCAGGACTTAATCTTAACTAGTATAAGATATTTTTTGACGATAGTAACACTAGGACAAATAACGGAGGTACTCAAGGGTTTGGCCCTGTCCCTTTTTGTTCACCATAAATGTGATCATCTGACGCCTGCTTAAGGTGATGGGTGTGGTTCATAGCTTTTGCTGATTTGACAATCATGTCATCAATATAGATCTCTATGAAACTCTCTATCAGAGGTTTAAATATCTTATTTACCAATCTTTAGTAGGTGTTCCTGGCATTCTTCAAGCTTTAAGGTATAATCTTGTAACAATACAAGCCCTGATATGTGGTGAATGTCGTTTTGTCCATCCATAAAGCTCAATAATTCATGTCCGACAGTAGAATCAACTAATTGATCAATTTGGGACAGGAAAAAACTATCTTTGGGGCAGGCTTTATTGAGGTCTGTGAAGTCGACGCAAATTCGTCAGCTTTTGTTGGCCTTCTTAACCATGACCACGTTTGTCAGTCAATTCGAATATTTAGTTTTTTTGATGAATCCTCCATTTAGTAGCTTATCTACTTTCGTTTGGATAGCTTTTTGGCTCTTTGCATTGAGGATCCTATTCTTTTATTGCACTAGTTTGTGCGTGGGATTGATCACCAACTGATGAGTCATGGTACTTGCATTTATACCCGCCATGTTCTCATGGCTCTAGGCAAACATGTCAATGTTTCTTCTTAGAGCCAATATCAAGCTCTGTCTCTGGTCTGGGACTAACTGATTGCCAATCCTAACAGTTTTGTTTGGGTATCACTTGTCTAATATCTTTATTTTCAATACTTTTATCGATTCAATCATTGGGCCCTAGGGTATAGTCCTATCTTTAATGTCATTTTCTATAGAAGCTATAGCTTATCCCTGTCTAATAATTATCTCCACTTCAGTTCTAGGAGTCTAGTCCTCAATCTCATCAGTAGATATCTCCAAAGGTCTCTTGTTGATGCAATACGTTTTTTTGGAGGAGATTATGAAATAAGATCTCGCCTCCCTTTTGTTACCTTTGACTATACAAATCCCTTCTCCGACCTTGAATTTTAACTTTAGCTAATGCACACTTTTCATCGTCTTGGTGTTTCGGAGAAAAGGTTTTCATGATAACAGTATAGGGTATCTTTAGGTCCACTACCTGAAAATGCACTATGACCATCTTTTAATAGGGTTTATCATTCATTATTATAAGCAACTGTCATCATATAGTCCAAGGTGTCCTTGAATATGATATCTGTCGAACTGTATGTATTGATCAAAATCCAACTAACCTATTTGGACACGATTCTAATGGCTACCACTAACATGTCGTCATGTTAGTAATGGATTCTAACCTCATCTTCATCCATGAATATGATTAAGATCGATGCCACTCTTGATCTTTTATCGGCTCGCACGTGTGTCACATGGATGTTCGACAAGTGGTTTGATAGAAAGTATCATGTATAATTCTTGCGAAAATTATTCGATAATCCTATCAAGATCGAGCCTCTTGATATAACCAATGCACACTGGTCAGGTCCTAAGTTATCTCCTTCTTCACACTGCTATTTTGATCGGGAAGGATCTTATCAGGGTTTTACAATATAATTCGTGAGGTAGTTATTCCTGATTAGTTCTTGACCTAGCCCTAGAGGTCTTCATACTAATAAGTTGTATGGCCATACTCTTTATAAAATTCATAAAATTTGTCCCTGGTTTTCTTGGCCACCCTGGTTTTCATGTTATGAGGTTGGGGTGTCAATAGTCCTCTTCTTTTGGCATCATCGTAAACTTTTGACAATAGAGCTCTCAGAGGTGTGAAATTTCATATAGTAACTTGACTTACCCTTCTGGGGTGCTCCTCAGTTGACAAAAGTCTCGGGTATCCCTCATTCCTTTGTGGCTCAGGAAAAAATTTTCTTTAGCCTCTATCTCTTCTATCGTCATCCCTTCGATCATTTCTGAGGTTCCCATGGCGGTTCTCCCTGTCCCTCCATGGTATATTTTGCTGCTACTCCCTTTTGGCTAGTATAGCACGACTCTTCTCCTTTATTCTTAAGATCATTTTTTCTTCGATCTCGATCTCATCAAGCAACTCAAATCTGGCAGCCTCATATGTGTCTCCATCGATCATCGATAGATAGCATACCAAACCCTTTTCATTCTTAAATATCTCTTCAACCCCTCAACGCTAAAGGGTGTGGTATGCCACCAACTCTATGAGCTTCTCATAGTATCTTTTCATAAATTTCTTCGGGGTTTTATTAAGACCCTGATGCACTGACAATAAGGGACTTAAATTTCAGTTCGTTGCAATAGCCTCTCGAAACTCATTTTCAAATACAATCGTCAGCTGACCGAAGTTATTGATGCTTGTTGGCGACAAATTCTTATACCAACATCTTGTTGGCCCCTCCTGAAGGTTCTATGGCCTAAATCATGCATTAATGTAAGTTTT
Source organism: Trichilia minutiflora (assembly GCA_035590515.1). NCBI lineage: Eukaryota > Viridiplantae > Streptophyta > Magnoliopsida > Sapindales > Meliaceae > Trichilia > Trichilia minutiflora. The sequence goes on from JAVXUL010000021.1 coordinate 42,422, forward strand.
TCATCAAGAAAACCCTAGGTTAAATCCATGAAAATCAAGTGTAATCAAAGATAATACCTTAGGGCTTTTGATGCTCTCTTTGCAAGGATGACTTTTTGATGAAGCTTAGAGCAAGAAACCTAGCTCCTCTTCACTTTGCACCATCCTCTTCTTCTTCCCCAAGCTTGGCCGAAATTTTGAGA
>JAVXUL010000021.1:50190-67368 GCA_035590515.1 Trichilia minutiflora
TATTAAACGGACCAACCCGACTCGACACGTTTAAATACTTGACCCAAAACGATCCGAACTGATTAAACCTGACCTGACCCGTTTAACACCCCTATCTCTATATATACATAAATTGCATAAGCCATACGCCTAGTCCTACTCTTACACGTTACAAAAGGCATATCATATTTACTGAAGGTATATATAGGTCATTCAATGCTGGGGACAATATGCCTAGAAACGACTGCAATAATATTTCATTTGATCATTTCTATCCGCAATTTCAATAGCAACTTATACATCATTTTAGAAAGATATCTCTTTATACATTTTTTTTAATATATAAACTATATAATGATAAAATATTCTATTATATATTTTATTTTCGTCTAATTTTTACTTTTTCTGGTAAAAGTATAAAATATATGTCAATGGTAATTGGTACACTATCATTACTCTCTCCATATATATACCCAAACCACATTCCTTTTAACTATTGTATTGAGATTGTAACAATTGCAAAGACATGAACAATTACAATTATAAACATCATGGTTATGGATGCATTCTCTTCCTCCTTCCTATCAGAAATACCACCCCATCAAGGATTTTCTCTCGCTTTCATGGTCCCCTTGCGGTTTTAGCACAATATGTTACCTATGTAGCTCGAGTGGTTGCAGGAAAATTTCATCCTAGTAATAGCATTGGTCCAGCAAATACCAGTTTGGCTCTTTTAGGAAATCATCTGTATGCATTATATGAAGGGGATCTTCCTTATGTTGTGCGTTTGACGCCCAATGGTAATGTAAAATCTTTGGGTCGTCATGATTTTGATGGAAAATTAGAAATCAGCATGACTGCTAATCGGAAAAAAGATCCCGAGACTGGCGAAACTTTTGCTTATCGATATGGTCCACTGCATCTATTTGTAATTTACTTTCACTTTGATACTAATGACGAAAAACAACCAGATGTACCCATATCAATGGCCGGTCGTCCTCCTTTCATGCATGACTTTGGAATAACCAAGAACTATGCCATATTGGTGGACACACAAGTGCAGATGTATTTATTATACGGAAATGATTCTCCGAGAGTCTTTTCTGCATTCAGATCCAACTAAATCGATATGCAAAAGACTCGGCGCAGATAAGGGGTTTTTAATGTGCCAGGATTTAACAATATACATCCTATCAATGCATGGGATGAAGATGATGGAAACACAGTAGTGAATGAAGACGATGCCAATACCAGAGGAATGAAAGAGTTAGCACCACCCGGAATAAGATGAGAGGAAAACGGCTTGGATATAAATGACTTCGCTAGGAAGATGGAACGACTGCGTGCAGAGGTGCGTGAGGAGGGGAGCTAGGAATGATAGAACGGATGCTACTAATGGAGTGATCCGCCGTGGTGACCTCTCAAGTATGATGGATTTAGGCGGGAAAGTTCTAACCAATACATAAGCCGGTTCTTAGCGAAGGTGCAAATAGAGATGATTACGTGAGTCATTCAAGGCAGGCATCCACTTTCGACAACCCAATTATCAGTAGAGCAAGCCTTCTAAAGAAAGAACTTGTTCATTTTTTGATGGAAGAAGCAAGGGATTTCAAAACAGGATTAGTATCAAGACATACTATTTCAGCAAGAAATATGGATTTTGGGTATAAATCATAGGAAAAAAGAACAGGTATGTCCATGCAAGAGCAATAGGTGATCCAACGCCGCAGAAGACAGGTTTGGTGAAATTGGATTTATCAAAAGGAGAAAACAAAGAATGCTTAGAAGTTATGGTCGGATTGCCGCAGAGGCTAGCCAATCTTCGTGAATAGAGACCCAGCAAACGCAGAGGCAAGCGAAGATGATGGGCATGTGGTGACGTACGTTCATGGTGAGAAGACGGGAGAATCAAATTTCTAGGTAATGGATGCCAAATCAACAGATGTGAACATTGTGCCTGTAGTCAAGTTGCCCAAGGCACGTTCGGATTTTATGAGGGAAAGGGAACTCTTTAGACTTTATGACTGCTAATAATTGCAGAGTTATGTTGAAAAAGTGTTTGGCTTGTATAGGACAATTCACTATCATTAAAATATAGCATTTTGACAGCGTGCTTGTAATGTTTTTTTTATTGAATTATAGATTTTTTTTAACGTGATAAACCCTAATTTACTTAAAGGAAAAGACTGCTTAACAACCGTCACATCTCAAAAGACAATTTAAGTAAAATTCACGATTTAACCCCTATGCGCTTCAATAAAAAAAATCCTGATAGTTCAAACTCCAGATAAATACTAAATAGCCATCACATCGAACATTTACCACCAAACCACCCTTGGGGGGTTTTACAGATGGAATGTTTTTACTCAACCATGAGAATTGTATGCTCCGCCAACAAATGCACATAGCATTCATGAATTCAGACATACCTCAAACCCTACAGTTTAAAGCTTTCTCCCTAATTTTGAAATTCAAGTGATTGACAAAATATTAACCTTTAATAAGAATCACTTTTTCATCCAGCAATGCTTTAAATTTACAACAATTCAATCTCAAGCATAGCCTACTTAGTACATGAGAGAAATTAGGACCCTATTCTAAATTCTAAGCAGTCTAAAAGAAGACAAATGCACATGAATTAGATCTATAGGAAAGTGCAAATGATCCTCAATTGATAAGATCCCAGATGACAATCTTAAGCATACTCTAAACTGCTGTGAAAAAGTCCCCTGTAAATTGCAAACATACCTTTCCTTTTTTCTGAAACAAAACATCTGATAAAAAGTGCAATAGTAGCGTATTATGAACAAGTGCCAGCTTACTTTAGTCAATGTCCTCAAAACAGTCGCCTGAATAAGTGAAAGTGAAAATGAAGTAATTGGCCTACACTATCTTATAGACAGAAGCTTTGGGGAAATATCATTGGCGCTACCCTGACAAAAGATGTGGAGGCATCAAATTCTTGCCAGATATAGAAGTGGCGGAAATGATCACTTAGCAAGTAACTGAGGGCAACAACCATGGCTTGGGTTCTCAAAGAAATGCAAACTTGTGTTAGCTGGAAAATTTGCCAACCAAGGATACCTGAAATCCCTACTGAGAAATATCTTTTTGAACAATCGATAAGATCAATTCATCATTAGCTCCGTAGTCATGTCTTTGACATTGAAAGCTGTAATGAGGGAACATTCACAAAATGTAGTGGAATGCATAAGGATCAAGTAAAAACAAAGGAATGATCGAAATAGCTTTTGATATTGCTTTATGAGAAATAAAAAGACTAAACTACAAAAAAAAAAAAAAAAAGAGAGAGAGAGAGAATTAAATGCAATCAATCACCATTGCTGATAAGAGTAGGTTTTCACTATGGTGAGTCCTGAGCATTCGGTTGAGAGTTAAACATTTTCTCTCTTGGGTGAGAGTTTTTAATCTTCTAACTGCCACACCCGAGATGTCTTACTGATATGTAAGAACAATATAACATCTATAATCATAAGAAATCAAATTTATCATCTCCTCTTAAAGCTAAAAACAAATGTAACGTAAAGAAAAGTTAAAAAATTTTGAGAATCTATATCCATTTACTTTTAAACTGAAGTTCTGTATGATACAAAGAGAATGCCTACAATTGAATGGATAAAGCAAAACTGTAAAAAGTCTTTCAAGGCTTCTCTATATTTGAAAAAAGAAAATTTACTTGGGAGAAGAAAGGATCATACCAAAACTGCAAGAAGAGCATGCCCTAAACCTTCATTTGTGCCTCAGCCAGTGAAGAATTAAGGTCTTCTCGAGATTGGGATCTCCTACTTTGAAGACGCATCTGATTTCTGTGAGGGGACCAGAAGGCACCCATGCTACTACTATCAAATTGCATTTGCCCCAAACTATTTGAAGAATAACTGTGTGAAACACCACTAGTTGATGGGTAGAATGAAGACTCCATGAGCTCAATGCTGCTGCCCCCAAGCCCATGTCCCAAGCCAAACGGTCTTTGCTGGGAACCCGCAACTGTTGGACTCAGCGGCATCTTAACTCTTCCATCCCCTGTAAAACCACAGTTTTCATTGCCTTCAGAGATTGAACAGAGAAGAACTAATCTAGAACAAGCTAATAAGGAGAAACCGAGAGAATAAAACTTGCTGCAAAGACAATACTGAACAGATGGAAAATAATAAGAACTAAGATCCAAATACATGTGAATAGCTTTCATGAGTTTGATTGTGCAACACAGGTGAAATAACCATCAATTTGTAGTTCAATGCAAAGCATACTTCAACAAATCAAGTATATAAATGTATGAGAGAAAACCTACACGCCAGTTAAGAGATCAAAAGGCTCTCAAAGTCTGGCAAACCTGATTATACCAACATGCAGTGTGTTACTTGAAACCATGGAGAAGATTACTATGAATATAAACATCCAATAGCTTTGTAGAAGAGCTTACCAGCGTTAATAGGACTCCAACGCTGGAACCGGAAAGGACACGGAATATTAAGAACAGATGCAGTGGATGCACTGTTATGTCTGAATAATGGCAGATAAGAGCATCGAAAAAATCTTGGCATCCATTTAACACATGATAATGTACAAACTAGCAAAACCAAGGAAATCAAAAAAATGGAAGTTAAAATAATCGGATTTATCTTCATTTTAAATATTTCGTAACTGTCAAATCCCAGTCTGGTTGAAAATGCCTTCCCAGCTTCCAACAGGGCAACCCCAAGCGTCCAAGTAATACTTCCAGAACCAACAATGATTTGATTATCAATGATCTGCAAACCATCTCTTAACAATAACACAATATATGGTGATCTAAAGCAGTACTGCTCTATAAAGGGCTGAGGGGGAACACTGTTTCTTGCAACTTCCCAAGTTTTCTCACAAAACTCCCTACCCTCTTCCAGCACATCATCAAGTGAAGCTTCTGAAGTCAGGTTAAAAAAACGATACACAACATAAAACCCAGAAATAGCATAGAACTGGCCATAAGGCCGAGGCAAACTATCAGGAAGAGCACAAGGATGCAAGTCACAGTCCATTCCCTGGCTTAGATTTGACCATCTAGACAAATTGATAACAGTTTTGGTAATTGAATTGCATTCATCCCAGTTTGGTGCACCTGTTAGCAGCACAGTGTTTCCTACTTTTTTTCCTTTACCAAATTTTTTTCCTCCAAGCAAAGGACTTCCACTTTCTTCTTGACTAAAAGCACAATGAGAACAGATATATTGCTCCTTGTACCCAGATTGCAAGCAAGGGTGCTTAATTTCTATTTTACCATTAACTAAGTCTGCATTTGTGACATCTGGAATTCTCTTTAAAAGTTTAAACACAGACTTGTCAAATGCGTCATTTAAACCATATCCTGAGAGAGAGTAGGCACTGAGATGATGGTTCACTGCCCCAATCCTAAGGTTTAAGTTAGTCTCATTATGAATGTGGTTGTCATTCTCAAATGTAACCTGCAACGATGATCCACCCAAGTCAAGGGCACCAAATGTGGCTTTTTTAGGTATGGCACCCAGCATACCAGTGCCATAGTTCAAAGCCGTCCATCCATAGTAAGCTTCCTCTGTGCCACTAATGATCTTAATCCAATCTTTCCGACACAAGAATGGTGCATTTCTTTTAACAATGGTCCAAGCATTGTCTAGTAGCCATTGTGAATCAGAGCTTGGCAGCCTACGTGCTCCAGCTGTAGCATAAATGAAGAGAGAGGTAGTTTTATATGCATGCTCAGGAATTTGTTTCTCTGCCCAGTGCAAAAGAGGCTTTATAGCAGCTTTCAAGCCAGATATGTTGCGCACCAACTTGTCAAAGCCAGGCTCAGTCTCCATTCGATCATAAGCACGTCCCCTTTGTAAACTAGATTTTCTAGAAATACCTTCTGTCAATGATTTCAACAAGATAGGGAGACTGCTATATTTCTTATGATTTATCGATGCCTGATACGCATAAACTCTGGTTCCAGTACTTCCACAATCAAGAACAACATAGAATTTCGACCCTCCAAGATACCAATTAGAATAAATATGCATTGAAACCATATACAACAAAAACGCAAACAACAACAGGAACAAGAGAACCATGAAAATTCGCACCCACTTCCTCCGTAAACCTGGGGTTCCACCACGCAATGCCTTTTCCTTTGAAAAACTTGATCCGGCAGTTTCTCTTTGTAACAAATTAGGTTGTTTTGCATACCTATCATATCCAAGACCAAGATTATGCTCCTCTGAATCCAGTTGACGGTATGATAAAAAATCTTGAAGTGTTGAGGAGAGATGCAGATTGTTTTTCTGTCCAGAGTTGGCAAAACCAAACCGATGAGTAGAACTTGCCTCAGTTGACAATCCTGCTGATATATGCGGAGCTGTAGAAGACTGTGACGCTGAAATACGACTTGATGCAGCTGAAATTAGTTCTGCAATTATATTGAGCACCATCTTGTGCAGTAGAATGTTCCAACAAAATTTTGATGGTTTAACATCACACACCCCTGTCTGAATAAATGAAATAGGCTATGTTCTTCCGTTTACCATCACACTCGCATTCCTACATTCCAACATGCTAAGACAAGGAAAATAATGCCTGTATATGTTTCAAATTTTCATGATTAATGGTTGTGATCAATTGTTAGAGCTAGTGTGGTCTAGGGGCGGTGAGCCAATACAATGAATCAGCTTCCACAAATGCTGCAGGTAAAGATTTCATGACAGAATCTAATTAGTCTATTACAAAAGGTATATATATATATGATCATGCTAACAGGGTAGATTACTGTTAAAAACACAGAGAAACAAATTAACAGATGCTGATTTGTTAAAACTTGCACTTTTTGTCTCAATCATACCTTCGTTTTAACATCTCACATACATCGGAAGAAACTCCAAAATAATCACTCAAGGCGTTAGCACAAAAAAGAAATGATTTTGGATCATGGGTTGTTTTTTCTTTCTGATGCTGGATTCATTTTATGGACTTGCAATAAGAAGCGCATTCATAAATCGATAAACAAGCATTTCAAAAGTCGAGCACGGATATTGTGATCTTTACATATAGAGATAACTAAATGCGAATGAGCAGTGAAAAAAATGATAATAATAACCAAATCCCACCAATCCATAAACCAGAAGAAGAAGAAAAGCGTATCAATTTATAATGCGGAAGAGAAAAAAAAAACTATGAAAATGAAAAAGAAGGTTAGGGTTGGAAAAAGAAATACTTACAGTAGAAAGTGGAGGAAAAAGTAAAAAACAACTGAGAGAAGCAGTTGCTTGTATAAAGCAATTAATGAAGTGATGATCTGTCCTTTGGTTTCTTCCCTGTCCTCACAAAGATTTGATTTATTTATTTTGTTAACATTTCATATCCCATGAAAGCGAAGGGAGGCTCTTACAGGGGCTACCTCAACAATATATGGCTTGTGTGACATTGTTTCATAAATTCCGACGTCATGTTTATGCATTTGTTATATTTGTGGGTCCTTAGGTCTTTTCTTTGACTTAAAAACAATAGAATTTCAGATTGGATCCAATCCCCAACTGCTTGAGAAAGTCCGATCCAATCTATCTTGTCTTGAATCTGTTTGTGCGGATTTCGATGCATCATAGGACATGTTAAAAGTATGTATATATAAATATAATACTAAAGATTAACGTTGTCTTGAATTTACCAAATTAATCCCTAGATTAGTGTCTATGTTTTACATCTTATTTCATTGGTAATGAATATTTTTTTATAATAAAAATTATTATCATATGATTTGTTCAAATATATTTAATACAATATTGAGGTAATCTCTATATTATGTTAATAACGCGTGTCAAATAAATATATCTATATTTAAGAAAATCTAAAATCAAATTTATATCTATAGTTGCCTTGCTTTGCTTGTTTCTATTTTTCTCTCTTATTATGTTGTCATTGGTGGTTTTTGTTTACATTAGATGCATTTACATGAGATTAAATAAAATAGAAGATACAAGAAAGCACAAAAGGCTATCATCATAATTCAGCATCAGCTTCATTACAATATAAATCAGAATAAACTTCTTTCTACTTGCCTTTATGTTTAAAATTTTTAGTTTTGATGGTTGTGTCTTTTATTTGCTAATATCATATTTTATAGGACAAGACACAGTAAAAATATATCTTTCAATAGCTTGCAGTCTTCAACATATTATTGATTCAATCAACGAAAATTTTAAGACTTTTTTTCCACTTTTCTATATGTACAAGCTTCTAGTGGTGAATAAATACATCCATTGGACATGAAAATAAGGTCATCTGGATAGTCGCATTTCTATCGGGATGGTTTCTTAAAATCTTAGCAAAGAAATAGGTCAAAGAGTTTATCATAAGAAAATGATAATCTTTGACTTGTCCAGGAGAAGTAATGGATTTGGTTGGTGAAGAAGAAACATGAAGAAATGCAAATTTCACTCAACAAAAGGCAACCCACCTACATAGATATCACAGATACAGATCATTATTTTTGCTTTAATCTCTTGATTTTCAGCAGAAAACACACACACACACGCGTCCTCTCCATTAAGGAATTTTGTTGATTCAAGCATCTCAGTCGGTGAGAGGTTCAGTGACCTGAGTAACATGTGCAACAATCACGGCAAACAGCTTGCGTTTCTGTAGAGGATGCCCAAGTGACCGAATAAAGACCCGCAATAATAAGACAACCGCGTAGAACACTGTCCAAATGTGAAAAATGCCAAGTAAGCTTTGGTGCTACAAGCTCAAGAGACAACAAATTGAATTCCAGAACATGTAACTATAGTAATCAAGCAGCAAGTGAAGGATTGAAAAGAGTAACATTAACCTTCCCAAAAGATAGGGCTTCCAAGGAAACACGTTGACAGAATGACGGATGCTACAGGATGAATGGATTGGAGAGTGCAACCAAAGTTGGCCCCAATATCTTATTGAACCATGTCAGGAGTCCACGGTTGATTGCAGATGCATCAATTCCCCAGAAAAGCATGCATGTAGAACTTTTCTTAAGCATTCCTTAATGTTAAACATAAAGACAGGAGAGGAGGGCACATTGAGAAGCTGCCAATCAACTTCTCGAAGATAAATGGACTTGTAACTTAAAATGGGACTAATTGATTGCTGTACCTTACACATAATGTGTCTATAACATCTGGAAATTTGCTGCATATATGACTTCTAATAATTCAGACTGAGTCAAACTCTATCCTGTTCACTCGTTGTAAAGAAAGATGTTATGACGATGAATGCAGCACCAAAAAAATACGAACACGTTATAACAGAAAGTGGCAGGATATCTCCTTAGAACTGAATTGGGTTTGAGGGGGATGTTAGAATATTATATTTCTTTGTCTACTATAACCAACCCTACTATCTTTCCACCACCCTAATACAACCACCCTACATACCTAAAATAGATTGTAATTATTGCATAGATTTGTGCATTTAATAATTATGTATTATCCTTTATATATTCATGTAAAAACATCACAGTGAATGAGAACATTTTGATTTTCTCCATTTCACTAAGTATTTGAATGGCCTTGTAACCTAAACAACCATTGTTGTTGAGCTTGAGCTTCAACGTCCTGGAGGCTTCAATTCCATGAGACCAGTCCCAAACATCTCCCACTAATTTTTGAAATCATTTCAAATGTTCAGTGAACAAATCTGGTGGATGGTGCAACTACTCCAGTTGGGAGCATGTTTTCAAATCTAACAATTTTAACCGAGTCAATTGTCCAATTTCTCCAGGCAATTGTTCAATAGTTGAACATGAAAAGCTCAAAATCTCTAAATTCCATAGCTTTTCAATGCTTGATATATTCCCTAGCACGCACCCATGCTTGATATCTAAATTCCATAGCTTAATCATTTATTAGATAGATAAATGATTAAGGTAATGACATGACATTAATACCATCAAAATCTATCACTTTGAGCGGCTTCAATTCTTCAAAAATGCAATCTGGAATTTGTAAAGAACGAGATTTCATGAACAAGAAAAATAATTCCAAGTTTTGGACATCCCAACCTTTAGGTAGCTCAGAAATATCTTTGTAAGGCAAAGAGATAGCGGTTGGATTTTTGGATATTTTCTCCTCCAACATTTTATTCACATCAGGAACATCTCGAATATTAAACATGAGATTGCTTGTTGATGCTATTGATATAACAACAACATGAAAAAACTCATACATTTTAATACAGTTGGGAGCGTCACCTTCCAACAACAAACACGAAGCCTTCGGATTGTCGACTAACATGGGCACACTATTCCTTCCATTTTCCAATGTATAAACATTTTGAAACAATAACCAACCCATACAATACCTCAACAAGTAATCAAGAGATGCACAATGACCATAATCCACTAAACTACAAAGTAAGAACAGTTTCTTTGCTTCATCACTTTGTAGAAGATTGAAACTCAATTCTATGATGGAGACCACTCTTTCATCCATTTCTGCTATGCCTCTTCCTTTAGCCATTCTTAGCTTTTGCATGGTATCTTCCCAAACATGAGTTCTCTTATTTTTCAGTGCGTTTGCAATTATTACAACTGCAAGAGGCAAACCTGCACATTTCCCACTATCTCAACTGTAATCTGAAAATCAGTCAAATTTTTTTCCTGAATGATGGCACACAATCTTCCAAAACAGATTTTGTACTTTTTCAGTATAAAGAGTGTTAACTTGAAAATTCTTCTCAGTACTCATATCATTGTGTAATACATCTAGCCTTCCTGATAGCAGTAAAATTTTGTAAAGTCTCCTTCTCTGATCATCATTCGTCCCTTTGTAGTCTTCATTTTCAGGGGTAATTCCTTTTTCATCACTTCCCAAAGGAATTCCAATAGACTCAAAGCCAGGCTTTGCCCAGATATTATCTAATATTACAAGCACTCTCTTCCCTTTCTTCAACCTGTTGTGTAGTTGACAAGCTCTCTAAAATTCACTTTCATACTGGCCGAGTTCCAAACCCAAATCACAAGCAATTTTCTCTTGAATCTTTTTGTAGTTTGGTTTGAGCGTTACTTCAACCATGACCACCTCATCAAATAACTTATTATCTTCTATCACTCGCCATGCAATTTTCTTGACAAGTTTTGTTTTGCCAACACCACCCATCCCATACACACCAATCCTGTCGACATTAGCATCCTTCAATGCCTCCATAATATCTTGCAAAATTGACACTTGTGAATTGAATGCTTCATAGACTCTTATGCACATGCATGCAGTTCTCTGGAGAGCAAGACAGTAAGAAACATTACTAAATTCTTTTCTCAAGAGATTGGCACCATGCTTCTTCGCTTTTGCAGCTTTCTTACTGAACTTGTAAAGTGTTACCAAATTGAGGCACAACCATTTAAAACAGCACCTCTGTACTTGGCCTTCGTTCCCCATAATTTGACAGGCTTCCTGTTCAATGAACTCATTCGTATCAGTCAGCCATTTGTCACCATCCTTACAAATTGAATTACAAGGTTTGCACCCAATGCAATACCAAACTCCGCAGCCATTGCCTGTTTCTTAAATACAATTTCTCTTTTTTGTTATTTTTATTTTTATTTTGGGGGTTGGTTGGTTGGGGTTGGGGTTGGGAGTTGGATCAAAACAAAACCGCTTACAAACTATCGATACTTACAGTACTTGGAAAGAAAAACTATAAAGAAACAACGACGAAAACCAAGTCGAGAGAAAAAGCTTGACATAAATTCATTTTTCTCTTTTCCTTTTTTTTTCCAATTTTTTTCTTTTTTTGAGATAGTTTTAAAGCTAATAAAATGACTGACACAATGAAAAGGAAGAAAATGCTGGCAATAATGAATAAAATGAGAGTTTTCAAACCAACAAACAGATTTAAAAAGAAAGCAGCTTACAACAAGTGCACCTGAATCCGAAACAATCAAAGTATAAAGTATTTGCAAAGAAAAATGCTCCCAATTTTTTCTGTTCTCTCTCAGTGACTAATTAATGAGAATGAGTTGAATAACAAATCAAAAATAAACAACCAAGTCCTTTTCTATCTACGTCATTCCAACTTTCTTCCATATTATTATAATCTAGTCAAACAATTGATGTACAGACAAATAAATTTACCTTCAGCCAATCAGCCAATGAAGTATTTGTGATAGTCTACAATGAAACCTTCAATCGAACTCTGACAGAATGATTTCAGCGACCAAAAATAAAAACGAAGAAGAAGCAAACAGAAATTATTTGAAAGAGAAGTTTAAGAGAACCAGTACAATTAAAAATTCAGAAATTGAATGCGAGTGTAATTAACAAAAGAAACATCTTAATTTCAAGATGAATGATCTTCATCCAAAAACAATAAAGAAAATGAAAATGAAAGATCAGCAGTTAGCCTGACCTCCTCGTCTTGGAGCGCTTTGGAAAAGCTATAATACATCGATAATTGAATTTCGGCCCATTTCGGCCCATGTTGGAATATTAAAATAATAAAAATAAGTAAAACATTTGATATGCAGTACGGTGTTGGATTTTTTTGTTTTCTAACTATCAAGTACGTTGTTGGACTTGGCTCTGGTTTCTTCCTTCTTCTGGTTCAGATTGCAATTGCGTCAAATGGAGAAAACGGATCGTATAATCGGGTCGAGGCAATCGGATCTGGAAAAGTCGTTCAAGCTGGCTACTCGTTCTCTTCTTACTACCTGCTCCAAAGAGGTAAATTTGGAGGATATTTTTTTTGTAATCATTAAGCTTCAATTTTGAATTATTTCCCGCCGAAATTTTTTTAAGATTGTGTTATTTACTGATAATTTCAATTTGTTAAAAAAAAAAAAAGGAATTTAGCAAAGCATTTAGTAGCTTTTCTAGTTTTGAGCAGGACTGTCTCCACCGCCTATTTATCCAGGTCCGCTTTCTGTAAATTTATCTTCTTTACTATAAAATTTTGGGTTTTTAGAAATTTTTTGAAATATGAACTGATGGGTCCGTGATCTTGGGTGAAAATTTTCAGGTCGTTACTTCTTTGCATGAAAATATGGAGGTATATATAATTCCTGCTTATTCAGTCTTGTTAAACAATATGAGCGTTTTTATTTTATTAGATATCTTAAATTCGATGATTAGATTACTCGATGGTGTGCTGTAAAGTTTTAGGTAGCAAGCTCGATGGTGTGCTGTAAAGTTTTAGGTAGCAAGCGCAAATGCAAATGCAAACTATTCATATTACTATGGTTTTTTGTTGAGTGGTTAATGGGATTGGTTAACTTCTCTTTGATTCGGTATGTTTTTGGTTTTTCTTTTCTGTACCTTGTTTTAGGCTCCTAACAAAGTGGGGAACTCATCTAAACTGTTATAATTGATGACAATAGATCAAACAGAAGTGAGAAAAAGGTGTTTTCACTTTGTTTTCCAGCATATGATATGAGTGTGGAAATGTATAATGAACCTTTGTTTGGGTTTATCTACTTCCTTGCTACTCCTTGTTGTCTATACACTACTTGGGAATCAAAAAGATCGTCTTTATTTAAGATGTTTTTGCTTTTAGACTAATCCGAATTGAAATTTAAGCTGTCAGTTGTTGGTTCAAGTGTATAAAACTTGCAAAATGTATTTCCAATCTACGTTGGATAAATCATTAATTCTTAATAATTTAATACTGATGTTGCCTCTTTGCATATTGCAGGATGAGTTTATGTCTTTATGCCTTGAAACACAGGTAGATTTCTATATATATTACTGTTTTATTCAGTTCTCATCATTATTGTTCGTGGATCTTTGCTTAGAGTTGTCCCAAATAGTGTGACACTTCCTGTCTCGAAAGAATTTGGCAATCTGGACAAGGATCTGTAACTGTAGAACATGTATAAATGTTTTACCATACTAGTTGCATATTAGTGATTGCTGTGTTGTCATGCCAAATCACATTCGAATTTTACAGGTGGGAGCTGCTCTTGATACTGTGGAGCAACTTGTGGAAGAACAAAGTCTGGATCCCTTGTTTTCGGAGAAGTAGGTAATCTAATCTCTTGGTGGTAACATGGCTATGTGTACAATGACCTTTTCTCAGTTCTTCCTTAGTAGATGGTGTAAAATGAGAATAAGGAATAGAAAATAGGATTTGAAGACAAAGAGCCATCTAGAATTGCTGAAATCAAATGTTTTTGTGTTACTATTGTTCATAGTTTTGACGTATGCACATTAATGAGACCTTAGTACTACACTTAGAACCATCCACCCTCATTCTATATTCAACACAATTAATATGCATTTCAACCTATATGTTGCACTGTGGATAACTTATTTCTATTGTCATGTCTCACATGCACAGGACAAATGTGATGGATGTTGCATGTGATCTGTCAACAGCCAAAAAGAATGAGATCCACTATTTGACAAGTATACTGGAAAGGGTAAGTAGCATTGAGATTTGAGGATTGCTTCAATGTTTGCCCTTTCAAAAATTATGTGATTACCATGTATTCCTACACTTACTAATAAGTACTGGAAATTGATGGAATCTGTTTTCTAGGATTAGTTGAAGGGGCTCTAGGTCAACTAAGAATTGGTGCATCTCTCCTATTTTTGTAAAACAGGAGTACTTTGGAGATTCTGTCTTATTGAACTCCTGCTGCACAAATCAAGATTCTTAGGGTTTTACACTCATATTTTTCCTTTTCTTTTTAATCATTCATAGTGTTGTTACATTTGCTACGAGCTTTTTGGTTTCCAAAATTTCTTCTTTTTCCTTGAGAAACAAACTAATGACATATTTGTTGCTGTCAAGAAAACTAAATCAATCCCTTCAGCACTCACTATTAATGATTCCAAATCATTCTGGCTTTATTCAATCTTACTTTTACTTACTTCAAGTTAGAATGTTGTTTGTTCTCTTATATTTATGCGTTTGTTGATTTCTGAAGGATAATTCTGTAGTTTGTGGAATTGGCCATCTGGGCTTCAATAATGGTCCAAAAGTCTATCTTGATATTAGTAGTTTCAGATTCTGCGTAGCTGTGCTTTTTACTCAACGGATTTTCATCCCACCTCATTTATTAGGTTGAAGAACAGAATAGCCACCTCCAAGCACGTCTTGAACTACTTAAGAAAGGAAAGCAAGATGTTTCAGGTATTATAGATGTTGTTGAAAAGGTGAGAGACCTCGTTGAAAGTAGGCTTTGAGGACATATATTTACTGGTTAATTTTAGTTAAAAGTATCTTACTGTCTATTCAATTATCCTGTAAATTTCAGTTGAGAAGCGGGATCTCGAACTATGGAACAAGCAATAACGGTCTCCATGATCCATAATTACTGGAGTCAATTGATCTTTCGGCATAGTCACAAACCGAAAAATTTGTTGGATTACACCCAGTATACATATTTGAAAGATCAAACCTACCTTAAAATTTTGTTTGGTGTTTACTTTGTGCCCCCCTAGTCATAATGCATTTGTAATGGTTGTATTGTGTATGTTAATAGGTACTCATCAATCAAATGATAAACTGAAGATCTTGTATTGTTCTTATCATACCAGCTGTGACATCTCTTTTCGGCTATGCAGTTAAACATTTTAATGTGAAATTATATCACTGCTACCTTGAACTTTCTCTTGATTAGAGGTTAAAAGGTCCAAATCAGAATATATTTTCGTCCATTTTCTCCCCAAAACAACGTGAATAGTTAGCTGGCAATGAGTTGGATTGAAAAGACATGTTTCTCTTTTCTGTTGGAGGCTCGCAGCATGACAAAGCAAAACGACAGCTAGTTTTACATCAATTAATTTTGCCGCCCAACAGATTTGTTAAATATATCATGGCTTTCTATTCTTTCCTACGTCTGCTTTTGTACAAAGGTATGATAACAAAACCCTATACGTAGCCGCATCTTCAAACTTCTAGCTTCATTTCATTACAGTAACCATCAATTCTCCGCCTTAAACAGCTCTGTGTGGAGTTGCTGCTGCATATGAAATTGTGATTTAATGACTTTTCAAATTTTAAGACAAGTTTTTGGCTAATTTTAGAATTTTTAAAAGTCCCTGAAAGATTTAAAGGGGAGGTTTCTAATTTTCAGAAGTGGGATAAACTCAGTTGTAATTAAGTATAAGTGGACATTTAGTATTTACTCATCCTTTGGTTTTAAAATTAACCAGAGGTTTCAAGTATAACCCAAGTGCTGCTAAACAATAAAACATTGAGCTTTGACCTAGAAGCTAGATTTGAAAAAATGAAAAATCCGTGCTAAATATTGAATCCCATTTCCTACTGTAGTTGAAGTTGATTTTCTTAATGGAATTTCTCAATGGCAATGGAAAACTACAAAGACCTTGAATAAAAAGACCCCCGGTGACAGCTTCTTCCTTGCAGTTTTAATCTTTGACCAAAAAACAATCATCCTGATTTCGTTGCTGAGTTGTAGGAACAGCAATAGAGTGAATTTCATTTATTTTAAAATAAACAAAAAAAAAATGAATACAGTAACAGGACAGAACAGAACAAGAGAAAACCAACAGCAGAGAAAGAATTAATTTTGATGGTTTATAGTTAGAATTAGTAATACAATAAACCAGAGTCGAAGGAGTTAAAAGAAAAAAAAAATGCAAAAGACCCCATTTAGAAGTCCTTTTCAATTTCCTAATCCAGAAGAAGTCATCTTCAATGGCCGACATTAGCATAAAAATTTACGATTTTGAAATAACTATTCATTTGTTCATGAATCTCTGTTACAAACTGCCCCAAGACTAAATTACCATTTTCAAATTTGACATTCATGAAAGCTAACAAAAAACCGAAATAATGAAAACAGTCATCAGTTGAGATTTAGTTTTCAAATCTTTAATAATAGGATAACTCTAGGATTTGGTAGAAAGTAGAAACATCCGAGCATGTGTTTCAGACAAAACATCAATCTATCAAACCATAACATCAAAGTATGAAGGAAGAACACGTGTTGTTGCTACAAAAGCGAAGTTTATCATCAAAGTCAGAATTATCTGTGGCCAAGATTTTAAAGTTATGTGAAGTCAAATGAGAAGCTATTGCCCTTCTGACGATGATGATGATGATGATGATTTAAGTGATTAATAATTCAAAATATTACATAATTAAGAGATTAAGGGTAGATTTTTCATTTATTCTCTGTTTTCCAGAGCTTGAAAAGTAGTATTATTTTGCTTGCTAAATAGTGTTATTAAGATTCAGACAACAATGATTATA